>OY735890.1:11470367-11600306 GCA_963506565.1 Tachystola acroxantha
TTTCTAAAGGTTTGCCGGAGTTGAAGGCGGAAATAAATACGTCCACCTAGCTTTTCAAAGTGCAATGCAAGCAAACTGAAGCCGCGTCACCTGCGACGTATTACCGTGTTACGAAATACGGTAACATGTTTCGGTAACCGATTTAACGAAGGAAAATTGTTACGCCACCTCTAAATCGGATGTTACCGTGTTTCGTAACACGGTAACACGTCGCAGGAGACCCTGCTTTACACACAAAACACATAGGCTGTCATTCATAAACATGATTTAAAGTTACGCCAACGTTTAGGCCCCCTGTCCCTTTCTAACTTAACCTTTTGACGTGACAACGTCTTATAAATTGGTTTGCCGGGTGACACTTCAAGAAACTGCGTTACGCTCCGCTCACGTTATGCGCTCACAATGAGAGCGAGTGAGACGCACGCGTCCCTTCCACTTTCCCTTCGTCGTTGTCACGTAAAACTTTCGCCCGTATACCGACTTTACAGGCAACCATTTTTTTAACGTAGTGTGAAAGGGATAGCAACACGATTTAGTGAGGTTTAACTAAAATGAATAACAGCAAAAGAGATTTTAGTAACAACTAAACATTCTGACATTCGCAAGACATTCGTCAATCAAAATTTGACACGTAAACTCCATGGGTTTCGACTACTACGGCATCCTGGGCGTGAAGCGCAGTTGCAGCCAGCTGGCGGTGAAGCGCGCTTACCGCCGCCTCGCACTCAAGTACAACCCGGAGCGGCACCAGGGAGACGAAAACATGGCACGCGTGTTCGCGCTCATAGGTATTGCCAAAGAGCATATAAGCACTACATTAGTATAAGGGCCTTCCACAGACCACTTCCCCCCTAGCCCTGTACCGGGAGCGCGTCCGTGTCTGCCCGCACATGAGCGCAACATTGCCTAGCGACACGTGCCACCTAGAGATAGTATCCACATGGACGCATCTCTTTAATACGGCACCCCTGTCCCCCGCTTCGTCTCTATGCGCTCATCGGTGACAGAATGTGTCGCGTGCACATTTGTACCGATTTCATGTCTATGGGGTAAGTGGTCTGTGGTGCCTTCATACGCGCGCTCTGTCCCACGATAATGTATATTGTGCACTCTTTCGCGCGCGCAATCACGCGTGACACCACCCGCGCGACCTACAGGGGACATTAGTGACAATCCGCACTAAACCCACGCACTGTTCAAATATAGCTCTTGTGTCATGAGCACGGCGATTGATTGTGTGAACGCGTTTCACACCAGCAGAGCTGCTTTTGCGTGCACGATGCCAAAATATTGTGCACTCTTTCGCGCGCGCATCACGTGTGCTACTCTATTCCCGCACGAATCACGCGAGGCTCGAATTGGGGGTTATAAAAACTAGCGCAAAATGGTGTAAATGTAAATTAACAAAAGTTGACGTGCAACAAAACACAGTGACGAAACATAAATATGTTTTCATATTTTCTTGCATAATATGCGCTAGATATAGGGATGGGTGGCTGGAAGAGGCTCAGGACAGGGATGGATGGAAGAGGAGGGGGGAGACCTTTGCCCAGCAGTGGGACAATTTATAGGTTAACAAAAAAAAATATGCGCTAAGCAAAACGAAAATCTATATATTAAATGGAGAAAATTTTACATCACTACCGGGTTTCGAACCAGGTACCTCGCCATCCGTGACACGCTCTATTCCGGACAATATCACGGTGGTTCTGTTGGAATAGAGCGTGCCATGGATGGCGAGGTCTCTGGTTACATCCCGGTCATGATTTAAAAAAATCTCCATTTATCATTTACTTGCAACAAAGATTTTGACTTTGCTACACCCCCTCCCGCGATTTATTTCCGCTCCCCCAGCGGAGGCGTACGAGGTGCTGTCCGACCACCAGCACCGCGCCGTGTACGACCAGTACGGGGAGGAGGGGCTGAAGCGCGGCGTGCCGGGGCCGCAGCGCTACCTGCAGCCGTACGCGTACCACGGAGACCCGCTGCGCACGTACCAAGACTTCTTCGGCACGGAGAACCCGTACGCGGACCTGCTAGACTACTACGAGAACCCGCAGCCCATGTTCGACTCGCCGCTAGGCAAGGGGTAGGTTGCACACAAAATTAAACTTGAATAACCTTTTTGTAAACTAGAAGTGATTGTAGCCCTTCTCAATTTCCCAATATTCAGGGATCATTGTGTGACCGGATACACAATAAGTTATAAAATGTAGGTACTAAACGTATTTGTAATGTGACGTGAAATACATTTTTGCCGATGGCATTGCGCCATGCCATAATAAATTAAAAATTAATAGTTTAATTACTGTTTAGTGCCCACTGGCACAATACAGTGGGTCTGCTTGTTGGCCTTCTGCCTCCTTGTCTATCGAGCCATGTAATATACAGTATTAAACATGTATGATCACAATATGATACAATATATGACATAACCAAGTGTTCCCTGTGGACCTAAGGTTAAAATAAATGAGTATGAGCAATACAATTTGTACTAAAAAGCTTAACAGTGTTATTTTTTTGAAAACGCCTCATTAAAAGTAGTTTCCAGTGTTGCACCGACAAGAATACCACGTTGGGGGCGAAAATGATAACTTAACATGACGCAGCGGTTGATGTTACTTGTAGTGAACTCTAACTATACAATTGGCATAATAAGTGGACTTAAGGGCTATATTATATACTAAGAAGGAGGACTAATCATGGAGAGGGAATCAAAAGAGATCACGCACGTCACGGTCGACCGAATAATTATGCTAAATTGTAAATGATTGTAACAAGGCTAGTGTGATTGTAGTTCCTGAGCCTGTACGGTGTCGGTACAGGTACAAGGAGCAGGACCCGACGATCGTGCGTCCCCTGTCGCTGTCGCTGGAGGAGGTCTACCGCGGCGGACTCAAGAAGATGAAGATCCAACGCCTGGTGTTCACGGACGAGACATGCTCGGAGTTGAAGTTACGCGAGAAAGTCCTGTCCATTCCGATTAAGCCGGGGATATATCCCAACACAGAGGTTTGTGATAGCCCATTTAGATCACTTTAAGGCATAGGATTATGATGGCATTTTATTTAGAAACAATATTATATTTCATTATAAATTGGACCTATGAATCCAAAACGTGAAGGCGTGAGGTGAAGGCCCACAAGTTCATAGTTGTTCCGCTGAACAACTATGAACTTATGGGCCCCCACCTCAGAAATCCAAGCATAACTAGCATAGCTAGCTCCGTCGGATAACCACAATTCCCATCAGGGAATTGTGGTTATCCGCCGGAGAACGGGAGAGGTTGACATTGCTTAGAGGATCAGAGAACTAAAGAAGTAGTGGTCACCACATCTGTGGTAGAAACTACAACCGATGGGGTA
The DNA here is from genome assembly GCA_963506565.1 of Tachystola acroxantha. Classification (NCBI taxonomy): domain Eukaryota; kingdom Metazoa; phylum Arthropoda; class Insecta; order Lepidoptera; family Oecophoridae; genus Tachystola; species Tachystola acroxantha. The sequence goes on from OY735890.1 coordinate 11,473,733, forward strand.
GAAGAGTTATCGAGTGAAGGCCACGGCCGGGCGGCCAGGGAAACGCCCAGATGGAGAGAGACATGCGGAAGATAGCTGGCAGGGACTGGATGCAAATAGCCGAGATGAGTGTCTTGAGAGATTGCTTTGTCCAGCAGTGGACTGATACGCGCTGATGATGATAAAGACATCGAACGTGACAACAATTGTCTTTTAATTATCTCCATCTACCTCCTAAATCGCATTCCAGGTCCGCTTTAAAGCTGAGGGCGACCAGGGCCCGACGCGCCTCCCAGCGGACGTGGTCTTCGTGACCGAGGACAGGCCGCACGACACGTTCCTCCGCTCGGGGCTCAGCGACCTCCTCACAGTACGTGCGGTGACTCTTAGAGAGGCGCTGTGCGGCCTGACGCTGACAATCACCACGCTCGATGAGAGGATCCTCAGGGTCAAAGTCACGGACGTCATCACGCCCACGTACGAGAAGGTCATCGAGGACGAGGGGCTCCCGGTGCCCGCGTGCCCGAATAAGGCGAGAGGAAACTTGATCATTAGGTGAGATTGTCGTCTAATATTCTTAAAGTAGTGCGAAATACCATGTCTTGGCAATAAAAGTAGTGAAAACCATGTTTCTGATGGTCAGGTTCCAGGTGCAGTTCCCCGAGTACCTGTCGCAGCGCGGCCGCCGCTCGTTCGAGGAGGCGTTCAAGGTGCACGACGAGGAGGTGGAGAAATTCGAGAAGCTGGAGTGCGGAGAACTGCCCACGCCGTCTATTTACAAAATGACCTAGAGGTCGTCGACCCCTATACTTGCTACAAATCACGCTAAACCGTTCGTAATTAAAATATTGATAATATTTCTCGTTTTATCAATTCCATAGTGTTTGTAGTTGTCTGTCTTTCCGCTTCCTTTCTTTAAAAAGTCTAGTCACTATAGCTTTCTCGCAAGAACGGGACCATGAATCATTATTAATGTGGATCTTTTGAATTTTATTTCCGTTATCACGCCTTTATGTATTAATTTAATAAATAATTAAAGTAATAAATGTCATTGTTGTTTTTAGACTGTGGTAAAGTAAAAAAAAATGGGAGCGCTGAAAAAGAATTGATTTTCAAAGAGGGCGGTAGACGAAACAAGTTTAAGAAGCTCTGCTCTAAAGGGACATTATATCAGGGTAATAGTGTTCTGTGCATTATATTGATAGTATTTTCAAATGTATTGTAGGTTCTCTTGAAAATGGCGGGAAACGACGGTTGCGAAATTATTTGATAATTTTCCTTTTAACGTCTACAGGGACTATTTTGTGTTTAATATCACGTTAAATTAATCAGAAAATGTTCGCGAATGACAGTATGGTGAATTTATTGGATAATTTGAGCAAGATCTGAAGTTTCAAGCTTTTATCAAGAGTTCCCGCTACAAGTTCAGGAGTGAACGTGACTGTCGAGCTGCTTCGTCCAGAGTGACGACGCTACGGCGACTCTCCTGGAGGAAGATAGAATATATTGAAATTTCTGTAACATGACATTGGCAAATGACGAACTGTCGAGTCCATTAATAAAATAAATAAATAAATGTATTGTAAGCCGTGTAGTGTTGATATACTGTGCACTCTTTCGCGCGCGTAATCACGCGTGAATCTCTATTCGCGCGCGTCTATATTATTGATAGTATCTGCAAACGTATTGTAGTGTCGTGTTGTGTTCACCTTGAGGTCCGTGGGGTTGTAGAAGCTCTTGTTGCAGGCGGAGCAGACGTAGGGTCGCTCGCCGCGGTGGCGCGCCATGTGCGAGCGCAGGGCGTACGCGCTGTAGAAGCGCTTGTCGCACACGATGCACGGGTGCGGCTTCTGCTCGAAGTGCGTCTGACGGTGTCTGCGCAGACAGCAGCCATTGACTCCAGCGAGGGACTAATTGCCCATGTAGGGGGCAATGATGTATGGAGCAGGGAAAGGGCGACCAACCCTTCAAACTAGCATTCGTAAGCAATACAAGTCAGCAGTAATGAGTAGGACATACGTCACACTGCCTTGGATTGCAGAGTTGCTAATTATAGTATGACCGTCTAAATCAGTCTTCGCCTGCGCGGTACAGGGACGCGGGGGTAAGACGACAACGGGGACCGAGAGAGGTGCGGGCGGCAGGCGCATTTCTGCTCCCGCACCTCTCTCGGTCCCCGTTGACGTCCTTCCCCCGCGTCCCTGTACCGCGCAGGCGAAGACTGATTTAGACGGTCATACTATAGTTTACTTTCATTTTAAGCATAGTAATTTAGGCTTCGGTATAAGTTGGTACATTTATAATTAAAATAAATCCTTTTTTTTAAAGTAAAAACGGGTTTCTGTCTTAACAGCCGTACTTATAATCGATGATTAAAATTAATACCCTGTTCAGTCAGCCGTGGGCACTTGAGCAGGTAGCACGCGTACACAATCATTCATAGTTATCAGGGTTGCTCAACCTTTTTTCTGTCTAACATAGTTTTATACATTCCATTGAAATTATGAACAAGTGTTATAAATGTAAAGAGTCGTTTCGGGATGGAGTTAAGTGTGGGTCGTGTAAGAGGTACTATGACTTTGGGTGTGCTGGTATCACTGAGGCGGGGTATCGGAAGCTAGGCGCGGACCGGAGAGCAGCGTGGAAATGCTCCCAGTGCCGGGTGCCTCCCCCATCTTCTAGTTCTCCGTCGCTGAATATTGCCGTGGAGAAGGGCTCGGGCGCAATTACCGGCGTTGGTGTTAACCCAAGCGCGGGCAATTCCGCCTCAGACGATGATGAGACTAGCTCGGGCGTAATAGGCACCCTGGCGCCGCATCCAAGTTCTGAAGCAGAACACGGCGCCGTCGTGAGCCAACCCATCACACTCGAATCTATAATGACTCAACTTCTTATCATGAAGGGGCAACTGGCCGGCCTGCCATTATTGATCCAGAGCATCCATTCAATTAAGGAGGAGTTAGCGGAGTTAAAGACATCTACTGCCAATGATAGTAGCAGACTTCACAAGATAGATGCGAGGCTGGTTAAAGTCGAAGCGCAGACGACCGAAGCCCAGCAGTTACACGAAGCGCTCCGTAGCGCTGAGAGTGACATCGACAGTCTCAAAAAGGAACTCGCCACTAAGGAGCAATGGTCGCGTCTAAACAACGTCGAGATTAAAGGCGTCCCTTTAAAAAAGGACGAAAACCTGTTCTCCGTTACCGAGGCCCTGAGCAAGGCTGTTGGTTACAACTTTCCTAAATCCCAGATTAACTACATCGCGCGAATACCTACTCATAATGGTAACGAAAAATCCATCGTGATAGGGTTTTTAAACCGTTATGTAAAAGAAGACTTCGTGGCGGCAGCGCGCGCTAAGAAGACTATCCTGGCCGGTGACATCGGGTTCGCGGGCAGTACTCAGCGTATATTCGTGAACGACCACCTGACCCCGCAGCAGAAGGGTCTACTAACTAAGACGAAGATTACTGCAAAAGAAAAAGACTACCGATACGTGTGGGTTAAACATTGTAAGATACATGTGCGCAAAAACGATGACTCCAAGGTACTGATTGTAGCTAAAGAAAGTGATTTAAACAGAATAATGTAAATTGTTACTTACTTGGTCTAAGTAACTTTAATTTACCTTTATTATTTATATGTAATGATTGTGAATATGTTCACTTGATCCGCGTATTAAGTGACTTTGTAGATCAATTTACGATTGTTTTAACTTATCCTAATTTCGCAAGTAATGAAGAGTTGTTAACCACTGCATTTCATTGCTCGATGCTTCGCTATTGTCTGAACCGGTTGTGCGGTGTCTCGGTGGCCCGCGCGCCCGAACTCGCCTCGCTACCTGCCTATCCATTTGATGCACACGCATACAGCGCTCGCCTGTCCGGTTTACGCTTTTACCTAAAATATATAATTGCTCACTCGCTCGCTCAGATGCCACCAATTAACTTATATCACACTACTTACGCACGAATTATCACTACCTTCAATTTATTCCGAAATTTATCACACATTTACTGTTATTATTTCATACTATTGATGTCGTTTGGTTCGGTATCCCCGTACATTTTACTTTATTTTTGTCATTTGATCAAATGATAATAATGACTAAAAATATAAATATATATTATCAGAATGTGCGGGGCTTGCGGACCAAGACATCAACATTTTATCGTAATGTGTGTAAGTGTGATTACGACGTCATCATAACTACGGAGACCTGGTTGTTGGATGGGATACGGGATACAGAGCTGTTCGACGGGCGCTACGTCGTGTGGCGCCGGGACCGCGACTACGCCGCGACGGGCCAGGCGCTGGGGGGCGGCGTGCTCATAGCCACGCGCAGGGACCTCGCCGTCACGCCTCGGCCCACATTTCAATCACAAGCTGAGGACCTATGGCTCACACTATCTGTTAAACCAAGTGGTAGTAAATTATCATTTAATCTTCATATCTGCGTTCTTTACTTGTGCAGACAGAACTTAGGCTTTAGTTTTTCTCAGCAATTATCCAATTTTTTGACAAAACTTAACGAGTTAGTATTACAGAATCCAAATGATAAATTATTAATAGTAGGCGATTTTAACATGAGCAACATTGTATGGGCTCCTATCAATGGTGATATCTGTTACGCCCCTACTTCATTCAACACTAACGACGAGTGCCTGTTAGTGGATGAAACTAACACCCTTAATCTAAGTCAATATAACGGGATACTTAACAGCCACGGTAAGATATTAGATCTAGTATTATGTAACGACTGTGTTTCCGTCACCGACTGCAGTGGCGACCCACTGGTGCCAACTGACCCTCACCACGGCGCTCTCTCGATACGAGTTAACTTCGCTCACCACGTCCCCCTTGCCAGTACCCCGTTCACTAGGTTCATGTTCGATAAGGGCGACTACGAATCCATCAACAGGGAGCTTTTGGACATTGATTGGAATAGTGAACTCTTGAGTAAAACTATGGACGATGCTGTTGATTGCTTTTATAAAATATTCCTATCTTTAAGGAATAAATATGTTCCTTCCAAATTAATGGTAAATAACTCGTTCCCTAATTGGTATTCTCCAGCTCTTAAAAGAGTTATAAAGGAAAAATTCAAATACTATCGAAAATTTAAAACTTACGGTAACCGCTGTGATGAGGAAACATACAAGTTGCTACGTGAACGAGTTAAACATTTAGAGCAGGCCTGTTACCGGAAATACATTTCCTTAGTTGAGATATCCATTGAAAAAAATCCTAAATATTTTTGGTCCTACATAAAGTCAAAGTCAAAATCTAATGCAATGCCCAGTAGTCTTCAGAATGGCGGTTGCATAGTGAATACGGGTGAATCGATATGTAATGCCTTTTCTTCTTTTTTCCAGTCAACCTTTTTAAGTTCAACTGTCGATGATGAACCTGAATTTCCCATATCTCCGTTCACTGGCCATGTTTCTGATATATGCTCCGTCTCGATTGAAGTGGACACGGTAGTAATTCTGCTCAAAAAATTGGACCCTTCCAAATCGGCCGGACCGGACCTACTGCCCGCTCTTTTTCTCACCAATTGTGCGGAAACAATAGCTGTCCCACTAAGTATCCTGTTCAGGAAATCCTTGTCTGATGGCTACGTTCCCTCAATCTGGAAACAAGCCTTTATTACCCCAGTTCACAAAAAAGGACCAAAGACTGACATTACAAATTACCGACCTATTTCCAAACTATGTATTATTTCTAAAGTTTTTGAAAAAATTATTTATAATCAAGTCTATACAGCGTTAAAAAATTCATTCAGTAAAAGCCAACATGGATTCCTCAAGGGTCGATCAACAGTGTCCAATCTTGTAATCCTTAACAACGCGTTGACTGAGGCTATGGATCATGGTCTTCAGGTCGACGTTGTGTACACGGATTATAGCAAGGCGTTTGATAGAATTCAGCATAGGCTACTCCTAAGTAAGCTGCACAAAGTTGGTATTAGCGGCGATTTGCTGAGATGGTTCTCGTCCTATATTCGCAATCGCTCTCAAGCCGTAGTCGTCAACAATTATATATCTGGGTGGATCACGGTACCGAGTGGTGTTCCGCAAGGCTCTCTGTTGGGACCTCTGCTTTTTATTGTGTTTGTAAATGACATAGACCATTGTTTTCAGACTTCTAATTTACTTTGTTTCGCAGACGACATGAAAATATTTGCCAATATTTCTTCACTCGCAGATACGGAGGCCCTACAAGCAGACCTTATACGTCTTGAGGAATATTGCGCAAAAAATTATCTCGATCTTAATCCATCCAAATGCTCTATCGTAAGTTATAGTCGTAAGCGCAACCCGATACATTTCAATTACAGTTTAAAGGGGGAGGTCCTGCAGCGTGAAGCAGTCGTCCGTGATCTCGGGGTTTTACACGACTCTAAGTTGTTATTCGACTCTCACATAAATAACATCATCAAAAAAGCTTCTAAGTCATTGGGATTTGTGATGCGTAGCTCAAGAGACTTTAGTCAGGCTAAAACTTTAAAAATACTGTATTGCACTTTTGTTCGTAGTATCCTTGAGTACGCATCACAGGTTTGGAACCCTAGGTATGACACTTACATAACACGTATCGAAAATATACAGAAGAAATTTATCCGCTATCTGTGTTATCGTATAAAGGACAAGTATAAATCAAACCAGTATCATTGCATTTGCAAGAAACACCATTTGCTTCCCTTAGTAAAACGGCGTGAAATTGCTGATTTGATATTTTTACTTAAAATTACTACAAATTGCATCGACAGCCCAGAACTTCTTTCAAAAATTTATTTTAACATCCCGTCTAGGACTTTTAGAACTAATCCCCCCATATATTTACAACCTACCTCCACTAAATACAGAAGAAACACATTTCTCTGGCGTGCGATTGACAATTTTAATAAACTGTCTGACAAATTTGATTTGGACATTTTCAACACCGGTTGTATGACAGCGAGGCGGTTGTTGAGTACAATGTTTTTCAATGAGTGATGTAGTGTAGGTATGTGTGTGAGTGCAAATAGTGCCTAGTTAAGTGCTTAATATAGTTAATTTAGTCTATAATCTAACAGCGAAAACCTGTAATTGGCTATCAGTTTTATATTGTGTAACTTACCCTTTCATAATTGCCGTTGGTTTTCCAATAAATTAAAAATAAAATAAAATAAATAAATAAATTTTTTTTTTACATATAAACACTATTTAAAGTTAATCAACTCCTGAAGAACCGAATAAGTAGCTGACATTTTATACAACGTCGTATGCTTAATTAACAAAATGGCGGACTGAATTCGGAACAGCTGATTCCATTTGACACTGCTGATTACTTTTTTAAGAACTTTGGAGCAGGCATTGCCCCAATTTAGGCAAAATTTTCGTTCTTTTTTTGAATTCATTCAACAGTGTTGCCGTACCTAAATATTTTTTGGTGTTTAAAATGACGATTAGGTAATCACTGCTTAAATAACGTTTTTAGTAAAAAAAAAAGGTTAATCACTTATTAAGAGTTTAAATAATGATTAGTTAATATGTTGTTCAGTGCTTGATTAGTGTTTTTTTATAAGTAAGAGGGTTAATTCACGCGGGAAAGACCAGAGTGAGTACCGCGTGCCCCTCCCACGGCCCCTGTCGTGGGCGGCCACGACTCCTATGAGTACGTCGGCCCCTGCCCCTGCCCGTGCCCGCTCGCTGTGTAGCCTACCTACCTGTAGAGCAGCGCCTTGGTGTCGAAGGTGCGCTGGCACACGGAGCAGGTGGGCGCGCGCGACAGACGCGCCTCGTGCGTGCGCATGTGCATCTTCAGCATGCCGGGACCCTACACACATCAATTAGGAGGTGAATATCAAAAGTTGACATCTACATGTCAGGTTTTTTTAAATGAAATCGATAAATATTAGTATAATTATTTTGGAGACTATTACACTGTAATTGCTTTGGTGTACACCCTGTGGGTAACCTATTCCATCAAAATAAATAAAAAGTAAAAACCGCTACAATTTGTAGTCTTCACATAATAATTTAAAAATTTGTAAGGACATATTAATGGGCTCGGTATTCTTACATAGTATCGACATTATTACATAGTAATTTACAAATTACATTATTACATAGTCATTATTAATCTGTTAGTATAATAGCGAGGACCTATTATTGGCTTACTGTTATTATTTTCATGACTACCTATTTATATAGCTGTTGGTCTTCCTAAAATTGTAAAATAGTCTTTATTCTTGCAGAGGAGTCGCTGAAGCGTCTAACTTAAACCTTGGACGAAGCAGCTAGGCAATCACTTTTAGTTCTTAGTTATGTAGTGAGACCAGAGACGTTGATAAATTTATCATGTGCACTCTTTCGCGCGTGCACACGTGATTGCACGCGCGAAAGAGTGCACAGTATATAAGCACCGCGTGTTCGTTAAGGTTGAGACTTCACTAAAAGAGTCTTAAAAATCGATCAAGTAGGTAGTACTTGACCCATAATTTTCACTGTAAAACTACCTACTATAGTCTGTCAACGTCGTCGTGCTTGCTGCGCCCACGGGGTAAAGAAAGGTAACACCAGTTTCACAGTAGTTGACAAACTATAGTGAAAATTCTACTAGTGAAAGTTTTTGAGAAAATAGCAGTAATGAGGCTAGGCTCTCTGCATGTGTGTGTACCTACTTCCCTGTGTTGTGTGTCAGGTGAGTGCGTACCTTGAACGTCCTCTCGCATATGTTGCACATGGGCGGCTTCTTGCAGTTCGCGCGGATCCAGTTCGCGTGCGAGCGCATGTGCTGCTTCAGCCAGCGCGCGTGCTTGAACTCCTGACACAAGAAACACGACGTCACAACCCTATCAGAGATGCCTCCGACCAGGAGGGAGGGATACGCAAGGTGGCTGCCAGAGACTGGATGCTAAGGGCGTGCTTTGGGAGAGGATAATGTAGGACATTACTGGACTGATACGAGCTGATGATAATATGGGATTAGTGGGATGCTTCAAGAGATACACGAGTATAAGACTTGAAGGTCAGCAACAAAACAAAGAATCACGTTTATGTAAGAAGGTAACGAACAAATTCGCTGCGGTCACCATAGTTGGTGTTCTTAATCAAGAAACGACTTATTTATTGCCCAAGATAGGATTGGCGGAGTCTCTGTTGCAGGCAGCCCTCTGGGTCCGTGTGTGCGTACCTTGTGGCACAGCGTGCACGCGTGCCTGCCCGGCGGCGCGCTGGCGGCGGCCTGCAGCACCACCAGCTGCAGGTAGCTCTCCTCCTCAGACGTCAGCGCGCCCTCGGGCTTGACGGCGGCTGCGGCTGCGGCTGCGGCGGGAGCGCCCGCGTCCGGGGCCGCCTCCGCGCCCGCCCCCGGCCCCGCGCCGCACGACACCACGTGCAGCTCGTGCAGCTGCAACAGACAGACAGACTCCTTTATAGATGCAGGAGCCAGGTCTCGCCGGTGCCGCGCCGTCGCACCAACGTCGTCTTTCGAACGTTGTCGTACTTCACATTTATATTTTCCTTTCTTATAAAAAAAGTCCATCAAGCCGTTTAGGCTACAGGATGGCAGGAAGGAATGGACATACATACACCCGAAAAACATTACCCTCCTTCTGGGGCAGTCGGGTAAAAACTGCAATCCATTATACAATAGTATTATAGTAATCAAAGCCACAAATAAGAATAATAAGTAATCAAATCGCAAAGCATCAAAGCCACTCCTATCGTCCCCGTACCGTATTGTCCGGTGTGTAGTCGTCCTTGGTCTGCTGGTGCTCCGGCGACAGGAAGAACCCCTCGAGCAGTGCGCCCGCGCTGGTGGCCCCGCCCCCGCCCACCCCGCCCGCACCCCCGCCCCCACCCAGCGGGGACATGTACTGCAGGTACGGCTCGGCGCAGCGCAGCAGCGACAGCTCCTTCTCCTTCTGGACAATAGATACAACTATACAATAGATGACAGATACCACAATGCCTGAAAACTAAGGTATTCACCAGTGCGTCCTGCCAGTGATGACCTACGGAGCCGAAACGTGGACATTGACGGTGAGACTGGCACACAAGTTCAAAGTCGCTCAGCGAGCTATGCTTGGCATTTCTTTTTTAGATTTAGATAGAATAAGAAACGAGTATATCCGCCAGAAGACAAAAGTGGTTGACATTGCTCATAGAATCAGTAAACTGAAGTGGCAGTGGGTTGGTCACATCTGTCGTATAACCGATAACCGATGGGGTAGACGAGTTCTCGAATGGAGGCCACGAATGGTTAAACGTAGTGTGGGACGCCAGACCAGATGGAGGGATGACCTTCGCAAGATGGCTGGCAGGGACTGGATGCAGAGGGCCGAGAGTAGGGTTGAGTGGCGCGCTTTGAGAGAGGCCTAGTCCAGCAGTGGACTGATACATAAAGAGCATTGTAACATTTTAATATTAAGTATGTGAACATCTGTATTATAACTTATGGAATGCAATAAATATATTGAGTATTGATACGGGTTGATGATGAGAGAGGCAGTACCAGGAGGCTATAAGAGCGGGGAGGTGAGGCCTGCGTCCAGCAGTGGACTGATACGGGCTGATGATGATGAGCTTGTATTGTACCTGCGCCCTGTCCCGCGCTATGTCGCGCAGCACCGCGTCGTTGCGCTCCGCCTGCTCCTTGAAGGCGTGGCAGCGCGACACCTGGTGCACGCACTGCAGGCACAGCTGCGAGGGCAGCCCGTCGCCGGAACACACCTGGAAATAGCATTTCGTTCTCAACTCTACCGTACTGTGTTAGGAGGCCCCGTTGTAACACTTTCACTCACTTTCATTCAATTATAAATGATAGAGTACCTAGAACCTAGATCTTAATAATTTCGAAAAATATAAATGAATGTAAATGTACGAAATGCGAATAGATATGATATCCAGTGTCATCAGAAAGTTTATAAACTTCCGTATTCCCGCCGCTTTGCGACAATGGCCATCACTCCGCACTCCACTCGGTGATAAAGGATAACATTACAAAATCAACATAATTTCCATAGCTGTCTCAGTCATCCAAGTGCGTCAACGATCTCGCGTCTCGGCCGCCCGTCCGGCCGCGCCGCGAGTGCGAGAGGGACAGCGAGACATCTCTCAATCGAATTCTTGGACCGGAGTGTGATCTTGACATACAATGATATACGAAAAAGTCGCTATCGCCGCACGGTACGCGCATTCCGGCGGGTGCGAGCGAGACAGCATGATTCTTAAAATATTTCAATTTGATTTAGTACTTTTACCTGTACTTTTGCAATCGTCATGAGCATGGTCGCCGTGAGCTGCTCGAACAGCGGGCGCATGTCCTTCTTCACCTGCAGACACGCGCGACACACCGTACTGAAGTTAAGGTTCTGCATTTTATTCAGAGCAGCCATATTGGGGCGCTGACCGCAGTGCAGCTATCGACCTGCTTCCGTCCTTGTTTCACTTCAAATTTCAAATGTCTACACCTTTATTACTTTAAAAACTTAATCAATTGTTCGGTTAAATGACAATTTTAATAACTTTCAGATTATAATTCGACGAAGGAACTCACGAAACCGTACCACTCGCGAAACACTCAAAGAAAGACAGAAACAGACTGCATCGCACAGCGTCGGGGAGGGGAGCGAACGCACGCAATTATATTGAGGGAACGAGATAGACCTTAATTCGGAAGCAATTAGGCATTGGTGTGAAAGGGATAGATAACGTTGACTGTTCAATAATTCAATGTTCAAATGTGGTTCAATTTATTTCCAGTACATACAAAGATTAGTAGGAATAAAATATTTTAAGTCTTATTAAAACTAGTAATTTGTGGTACAAATATTAAAATAGAAATAAATACAGCAAAAAGTACTAAATTAAAATGGTTTTTCAGCCTATTAACTTACTTTCACTTGATACTTTTGTCTTTTTCCTTCTTTAGAATTCCTATTTGCGATAGAAAGAGATGACACCATCAGATAAGTTTTTTTAGTATGCGAAATGAAATGTCGATTCGTTGAAATCGCGTTGAACTCAACGAAACTACGTTACGAAACGAAAGGACTTGAGAAGGACCTCAATTTGCTCAATTCATTGGTGAATTATTCATGGAAATCTCAGAGAAGTCCTTATTTCTCTGAGATGGAAATACACGAATGGACGCGTTTCCGTCGACCGATACCGAAAAAGGTATAATATCGATATAAAAATCGATTTTATTATTGAAAATGGTAACACTGGTTTTTAAGCTTTTCGGCCAAATATCGTGTAACCAATCGAACCACTCCAAAAAATAAATAACTTACTTTGTCGTCATCAGCTGATAATTTGGAATTTCTTGTTTATTTTATTAACTTTAGGCACATAAAACAGTTTTATTGATCTGGAGTAAACTCAAGAGCAATGTCTACGCTAACAGGCTCTTCCTGGGAAGGTATGACTTCATTTATTATCACTAATAGTGAACTAAAAAGATGTTCGGTGATCCTGCCGATTGCATGACGTCGCAAAGGATTGCTGGACAAAGATTAAACCGTAGTAAACAAAGCGGAAAATCGTAAATAGCTATTATTGTACGGAGTGTTGGACACTCCCATCTCGATAGAGCGACAATTTGCGCAAGGCTGTAAGTTTAAACAGAAAAATAAAATACTTATGCCTGTTTTCTCTGTTCTCATTATGGTTGGAATTTTCTCAAAAACTACCTGACCTATTGTAATTTTTTGGCGATGCCCGAGTATCTGGGCTCTGTTTGTCACCAGAGCCATAGCCGGTTCATTGAGGTGGAATATTAGTCGCTCCTAGTATCATCATAAGCAAATCTCAACCTTAAAAACTTTCACAAACAAAAGATTGTTGATCGCGCGTGTCGGTTGCAGAGCTGCGCAAGCAGGCTCGCCTGCTGGAGAACGACATCGACGTGAAGCTGGTCGCGTTCAGCAAGCTGGGCGCGTCCCCGAGCCCCCGGGCTGTAGGCGCCGGGGAGAGTGCGCCGCTGCTGTCCGCAGACGACATGTTCGACACGCTGTCCATGGAGCTGCAACAGCTGCTGCACCAGGTCAGCGCTAAGATTTTTTTTAATAAAATTCTTCCCAGAGGTAAATGCAAGCCAAATTAGTGCATACAGCCTATAGGGGTTATTTTCGTGTGATTAAGTGACATATTTTTATTTGTCAGATTTGTTGCTGACTAATGAGCTCACCCATAGACTTCTGACATGTGGCCTAACTACTGGCTATCAAACAACATCAACCAGGACTAACAACTGCTTAAATCATACCAAGACACTGATGCAATAAATAGTTATTATAATTTAAATAATACGAACAGGCAGCTCATCGCTTTTAAGTCCAATTTCACTGTGTTCATAAACTCTTATCTATCCCTTACTTATTACTCTTGTTAATTGTTTTAAAATAATTGTCCAATTTGTTTAATTAACTGAGACAACATCATCTGGGAGTTTGTACCAGAAATCCAGTCATGTAACTGCATATACCGGAGCCCAAATCAAGTGTCTTATTTTGTAAACAAATATGATCGTCTAATTACCTGTTGCGATGTAAAACTGAAGGAAGTGATTGATTGAATTTGTTCACCACTGTGAAAATAAAGTGATCCTATCTAATGATGTATAAATAACTATGCAATAACCACAGAATAGCTTAAAATGTTAGTGGGGGAGGGTAGTTTTTGTTTACAAAATAAGACACTTGATTTGGGCCTCTGTTTATATTGTATGGCTATTGAATGGTACAGCATACCGAGCATGTATTACCTGTCCACAGCTGTCAGTGATCAGCGAGCGCATGTCCGAGGTGGCTCCGTCCGGCGCGGCCACCATGCACACCATCAAGCGGCACAGGGAGATACTCATGGTACGCAGCATCAGGCTATGTGTGTGTGTCCCCTGCTCGGACACAGACCTTCCCTTACATCGAGGGAGTGATGGCCATGATCCAACACGCGGGCACAGTGCATATTGCACATGCATGCAGGTGTCATCACGATGTTTTCCTTCACCGCTTTTGAATCTTCGGCCCAATAACTTACTTGTATAGTAGAGCCACTGGTTGACCAGTGTCTTATTTTGTAAACAAAAACTACCCTACGCTACTTACATTTTGTTCTGTGATTATTGCATAGCTATTTTTATATTATTAGATCGGATCACTTTATTTTCACAATGATGAACAAGTTCGATCAATCTGTTAGTGCTACATCACAACAGGTAATTAGACGATCATATTTGTTTACAAAATAAGACACTTGATTTGGGCTGCGGTATACATACCACTGTATTATTGTTACTTTTTGTAATTTAAATTCTTTATTATGCTTGCCACATGGTATATAAGATGTTACATGTCAAATGTTCCTGCAGGTGGCACCCCGGGGTGGCAACGCAACAATAGAGAGGGTGCTACAATTAAGTACTTAAATAAATTAAATATATTTTCATTTTTCATTAAAATAAAATAAAAATAGATACAATTTCGATTTTTAATAATTAAAATTAATAGTTAATTGTCTCCCCTATGTCGAATTGTCTTCAAACAGCTCACTTAATTTATAAAAGGCTTTACTTATTAAGTATTTTTAAGTGAGTTCTCAAATGCGAAATAAATTGTATATATTCCATACCATAGTATGCCCTTGGTTCCCCTTTTTTGCAACTTTAGCTATTTTTCCTTCGAAAAAACGAGTTTCCAGTCAGGCATTGAACCTGGGACCTCTGTATCGCTTGGTGTAATATATCCATTGTTATTTTGCTTGTTGCCAGGACTACCAGCAGGAGTTCGCGAAGACGTCCGGTCGCGTGAGCGCGCGGCGCGAGCGCGAGGAGCTGCTGCGCGGGGGCAGTCCGCCGCCCGGCGCCGCGGGGGCGCTGGGCGGCGGCCGGGCGCGCAGGGACCACTACGCCAGGGAGGCGGCGCACCTGCACAGGTACACTACAAGACAGATAAGCATACAGGAGGCCTCAATAAGGTTGAGGTTTTCTCAAAAACTACGGCACCGAATTTAATAATACTTTTATATGTATACCTACTTAGTATATTATGTGGTGTCTCATGTGTTATTTGTGTTTACTTTTTGTGCACCTATCCTCCTCTGTTTTATCTCATTCTTTTCGTAATGGGTCAGCTGGAAGAATTCTCTTTAGAGATAAGTGCGCCCTTTGTACAAATTATATTTTTATTTGTCATGTTGTGTACAATAAAGTGTTAAATAAATAAATACTTTTACAGTTACATAGTTTTAACTTTTATCTATCAAACTAAACGACTTTTTGCAATAGGTCAAGTAGTTTTTGAGATAATCTCAACCTTAAAAACAGTCCTGTACACCTTTCTCTGTGTTCCACCGTACCCAGCATGACATGCACCAGCCAGCCAGGATGGACGGCAGCACGTCTGGCCGCGAGGAGCTGGGGGCAGCCAGGCGCCGCGGGGGCAGTTTATGAAATATTTATTTGCTTGAACACAGTTTTAACAACACTTTTTTTATTATTATTAATAAACTCGACAGTTCGTCATTTGCCAATGTCATGTTACAGAATATCCAAAATATCATATCGTCTTGTCTTCCTCCCGAGGAGTCGCCGTAGCGTCGTCACTCTGGACGAAGCAGCTCGACAGTCACGCTCACTCCCGAGCTCGGAGCGGGACTCCTGACTATAGCGCCAACCTTCAGATCCTGCATGAATCCTCCAATAACTTCACCATACTGTCATTCGCGAACATTTTCTGATTAATTTAACGTGATTTAAGTAAAGTATAATTTAAAACATTGTTTCAAACATTTTTTGTTTTATTTATAGGTAGTTTTGGTTTTAATGTTAGATTTTAGTAATTTAACGTGATATTAAACACAAAACAACCACTGGAGAAACTGAAAATTATCAAATAATTTCGTAATTTCCCAACATTTTGAAAAGCTTTATTTTTTATTAATTAAATCTGTCAATCATGATTGCCATGTGTGTGTGTCAGCTCGCACGTGCTGGTGGACGAGCAGCTGGGCCTGGCGCTGGAGGCGCGCGAGCACGTGGCGGCGCAGCGGCACGCATTCAAGCGCTGGCAGACCACATTCAACGACATCGCAAACAGGTCACACTCACCCTCTCTCTCTCTCTCACATACATACACTCACCCACCCTCTCTCACGCACATACCCTCTCTATTACACTAAGACGAATATTCAATTAAATGACAATGCCAGATTCTGCCCCACCATCAATCGCATGTTGTACAAGATAACGAATAAATTCAATTTAATATATTACTTTATTTGCACGCAAATGAAAATACATCAGTTACATATAAAACCAAAGTTAGCTAGTGTACAGACAGGCGCTCTTATCGCTTTAAGCGATTTCTTCCAGGCAACCTTCCGATAAATGTAACAATAGCTCCGTTTTTTATTAAAATTATTGGTTTAAAATAAAGTTTGTACATCAAGCGAGTCGAAAAAAACAGCTTAATTAAGAAATCGAAGCGAATTATTCATTGTTTTGTTATTCTTCTATAGGAGTTGCGAGAGTAGCAGAAAATGATACTGAATATGCAATATGAAATCTGTAATAAATCCCCAACAAAATGATAGGTACAGCTTAAATGGTCACGTAGTTTTGTAGGTCAAAGCTCCATTGAAATGTGGCAATGTCTTTTATTCAAGTTCCATACATATAATTAGTATCCAATGAGTTTTATGAGAAACATACATTTCGCCGATTTGCCCCCCCCCCCCCCCCCCCCCCCCCACACACACATAAGTGGTTTATGAATTTGAAGAAATTATTGTTTACTTATAGATTTTATTTACAACATGGGGATGCATCGTGTCACCAAAATGTGCCGAGCACGAATAAACCCCAGTGGGGTGACCGCGACTTCCAATCGTTATCGCTTTCAATTTGCCACATGGACGCTATACATTGCTGCTATGATTTAGCAAGTTTTAACAAACGTCAACGAAACGCAGCAATGTATATCGTTCAAGTGTCAAAATTAAAACGATACCGATTGAAGTCGCGGTCACTCCCCTGGTGATATAATAGCCCACTGATCAGAATCACAGTAGCTCTGTTAGAAAAGATTCGAGTTCGAATTTTTTTTTCTTTTTTAATATTAACACAAAATAGTTTTAAACGAGTGAATCTTAAACCCAGTCTTGTGGTCGTTCAGGTTCCCCATGCTGAACAGCCTGCTGTACCGCATCAACGCGCGCAAGCGACGCGACGCGCTGGTGGTGGGGCTGGTGGTGGCCGCGGGCACCTTCCTCATGCTGCTCTACGCCTTCCACTGACGGAGGGCATGAGGGGGACACGTGGAGGAGACATTGGGAGCAAGGGCGTCGCCAGCCGATGAGGGGGATGGGGGGGGGGGGGGGCGGACGGAACAGAAGACACAGTAGTACTCTCCTCTCCCCACTCGCTCTCGCCTCATCGCCTTCCCAGTACCTGCCTAAGGACTTTGCATTTGGCTGGATATTTTTTAGGTCAATCTCGGGGGGGGGGGGGGGGGGGGGGCAGCTTCCCCTATTGCTCCCTCTGGTGACGCCCTTGATTGGGAGGGACGGAAGGGCATAATGACCAATTTGTTTAACATCACTTCCAATAAACCGTGTTGCTGTCAATTTCACACTTCATTAAAAACGTTAAGTTAGGAAGCGAAGGCTGTTGTGGCTAACAGAGCCTTTGTCAGTGCTGTGACTGTCGCTGGAACTACACACCGACTGCAATCGGGCACCAACCGGTTTGCAGTTTCATTGCAGTCGGTATCCAGGGGGCCTCAATATGGTTGAGATTTTCTCAAAAACTACTGGACCGAATATAATAATTCTTTTACAGTTACATAGTTTTAACTTTTATCTATCAAACAGTGAAATAATTTTTGCAATAGGTCAAGTAGTTTTTCAGAAAATCTCAACCTTAAAAACTCCTGTGCACCTTTATCTGTGTTCCACCGTACCTACAGCATTCAAACTGCATATTTGCAGTCGGAGTACAGTTGAAAATCAGTCCGTCTGTCTACTTTAGAGCCTAAAAATGCTCTCTCTTTCCCACACTAAACTTAAGAAAAGGATGACACTACTTTTAGAAACGTAAAATAAAATAAATTGCAACTGCATCACTATTGGTGTCATAAGTATTATAGTATTTATCGTAATAAACATTTTGTAAATAGCTTTTTGAATCAAATTGATTATATTGGAAGATATTATTTTTTTAGGATTGGCGGCGCTAGTTGGCTCGTGGAAGGCCCTTTCATCCATTTGAAACAAAATGTCCCCCCCCCCCGTCATTGTGTCGAAACATGAGGGGCAGAGTAGCCGGAGCACATTCCTGCTAACGCGCATGCGCGTGAGAGGGTGTGAGAGAGGGAGTATGTGAGTGAGAGTATAATGTGAGTATGTGAGAGAGAGTATGACGTGATGATAAAATAAGTGGGTTATGAATTTGAAGAAATTCTTGTTTACTTATAGATTTTATTTACAACATGGGGGATGCATCGTGTCACCAAAATGTGTCGAGCACGAATAAACCCCGGGATATGTCATCCCTTAAATATATATTTATATTAAATATTCACCTTCCTTATAGGCTTAATATTAAATTTTAGGGAAAATGTAAATACTTATCATTATTTAATCACAAAAATAAAACAACTCTATTTTGATTCGCTCTTTTATTTAAAACGGTGATTCCCTTCATATTACAGGCCAATGCACAGGTAGTCAGGTCCATGGTTTGTATGCAATGTCTCGCTGATATAGAGAGAGGGGCGTAAAACAATAAGAGTGGTATCCATTGAATAATGGCTTATTAGCCCCCGCTTGCAATAAAAATTACCCGAGAGTTAGCAAGCGGGCCTATAAAAAGTAAAAAGTTGTATAAAAAATAAAATATACTTTTAAAATTGTACCAGTGTACTACTATGTCTATCAAAATAAATATTTAAAACCAATTAACAACTCGTCCACTTGCCATGATAGATTATTATTCTAATCACAACGCCTACAACCAATTCAATGCGATCATTTTCATGACTGGCGTGATGCTCTGGGGGGTGACCGCGACTTCAATCGTTATGGTTATCGTTTTCATTTTGACACTTGAACGATATACATTGCTGCGATTCGTTGTCGTTTGTTACAACTTGCAAAAACATAGCAGCAATGTATAGCGTCCATGTGTCAAATTGAAAGCGATAACGATTGGAAGTCGCGGTCACCTGTTCTGTATGTCAGAGCCACAGACCCTTCCCCAATAGACATGAAACCGGTACAAATGTGTACGCGACACATTCTGTCACCGATGAGCGCTAGAGACGAAGCAGGGGGGCCGTGTTAAAGAGATGCGTCCATGTGGATACTATCTCTATGTGTCACGTGTCGCTAGGCAATGTTGCGCTCATGTGCGGGCAGACACGGGCGCCCTCCCGGTACAGGGCTAGGGGGGGAAGTGGGCTGTGGTCAGAGCATAGTAATCACGTCCAAGCCCGACCGCGACTTTCATCGGTTTCGTAAACGTTGTCAATTTGACACGTGCACGTTATACATTACTGCAATACTTTTGCCAGTTTCAACAAACGACAATGAAACGCAGTAATGTATATCGTCCATGTAACAAAATGGAAATTATAACGATAAATAAAACTGTCTGGGAATCGGTCCTCGCATCAAAATATGTTCATCAATTTTGAGATTTTCTCACAAAATACTTGATCGATTGCAGAAACTCTTTCACTAATAAATAGTTTAGAGTGCAAAGTATGTAATTGTACACTTTTATTGCAATCATTGAAGTAGATTTTGAGACAATCTCAATTTCTCTCCGACTCAATATCGCACGATCTAGTTAGAACTATGATGTTGGCCCGGCGTGTACAATAGCGAGGCTGATGCTCCAAATTGTACAAACCATATGTGGTTGTAATACAGACTACAAGCGCCTTGTGTAACGCCTAACACTAGTCATCACTTATCCTGCCATACTCGAGGCATTCCGCCCGAAAAAGGCATCAATTACTTCATTTGTGTACTCGATGTCTGTCACAGACTGGTGGCCTCAATGATTTCAATCAACTCTTGTGTCTCACTGAGTGTCTCTAGGTGAGTGCGAAGCTGTAGTGCACGTTCTCGCGGTGTGACTTGAGCGCGCCCGGCTGGGTGAACCGCTTGTCGCATATCTGACAACACACAATGGACTGATAAGGGCATCAAAGATTTTTAATAGTTCAAGTGATGTACCTATTGGTTAGGACTAGCTGGTGGGCTGAGTGCTCGTGTGAGAGATGGGTGTGTTGTGTGAGAGGGTTAGGGTGTGTGAGAGAGTTGAACGTGTTCGTTGTGAGATGGTTTGAGTGTTTTAGGTTTAATAATAATAGTTTAAGATTTAATACAAATTAAATTTTATTTTCAACTGAACAAATTGGAAAAAAATCTCACTTGTTCCGTCAACTGAACTAGTGGGAATAAACCGTGTGAGATAAATGTGTTCGTTGCGAGAGGGATTGGGTGTTTGTGTGAGATGAATGTGTTCGTTGCGAGAGGGATTGGGTGTTTGTGTGAGATGAATGTGTTC
Organism: Tachystola acroxantha; assembly: GCA_963506565.1. Classification (NCBI taxonomy): domain Eukaryota; kingdom Metazoa; phylum Arthropoda; class Insecta; order Lepidoptera; family Oecophoridae; genus Tachystola; species Tachystola acroxantha. The sequence goes on from OY735890.1 coordinate 11,494,280, forward strand.
GTTGCGAGAGGGATTGGGTGTTTGTGTGAGATGAATGTGTTCGTTGCGAGAGGGATTGGGTGTTTGTGTGAGATGAATGTGTTCGTTGCGAGAGGGATTGGGTGTTTGTGTGAGATGAATGTGTTCGTTGCGAGAGGGATTGGGTGTTTGTGTGAGATGAATGTGTTCGTTGCGAGAGGGATTGGGTGTTTGTGTGAGATGAATGTGTTCGTTGCGAGAGGGATCGAGTGTTTGTGTGAGATGAATGTGTTCGTTGCGAGAGGGATTGGGTGTTTGTGTGAGGTGAATGTGTTCGTTGCGAGAGGGATTGGGTGTTTGTGTGAGATGAATGTGTTCGTTGCGAGAGGGATTGGGTGTTTGTGTGAGATGAATGTGTTCGTTGCGAGAGGGATTGAGTGTTTGTGTGAGATGAATGTGTTCGTTGCGAGAGGGGTTGAGTGTTTGTGTGAAATGAATGTGTTCGTTGCGAGAGGGATTGAGTGTTTGTGTGAAATGTGTGTTGGTTGTGTGAGAGAGGGTTTGAGGGTGCGTGTGGGATGAATATGTCGGTTGTAAGAGAGTATATATGAGAGAGAGAGAGAGAGTCTACGCGTGTGTAGTATATCTCACGTCGCAATGGTATGGCCTGACGCCGGTGTGAGTGCGCAGGTGCCGCTCGAGGTCCCCCTTGGTGCCGAAGCGCTTCCCGCACGCGTGCAGCGGACACGCGACGGGCTTGCTGTGCGAGCGCCGGTGCAGGTACAGCTTCTTCCACGCGGGGAACGACTTGCGGCACGTCTGCGCGCAATGATGACAACATGCCAGGGGGTGACCGCGACTTCAATCGTTCTCGTTTTGACACTTGAACGATATACATTGCTGCGTTTCGTTGTCGTTTGCTACAGCTTGCAAAAATATAGCAGCAATGTGTAGCGGCCATGTGGCAAATTGGAAGCGATAACGATAACTATTGGAAGTCGCGGTCACCCCCCTGATTACAGGTGATGCTACAGCATCTGTGGGGTATGATGTGTGTCAGCATCATATCGCGTGTGCAGGGACAGTGCTGTCGCGTTGGTTCGGCGCGCCATCTCATGGTATGATGCCATTGTTTTCAGAACTAGGAGGATTACTTTAATAATCTTACTCTAAGGTCGTCATGGTACGAAATAACAAAGTATTATTGAAGTAATCCTGCTATAAGACTTCATGGTAAGGGGGCTGGCCTCTTTTTTCGGGTGTTAAATGTAACAACCTGTGGGGCGCATACCTGTGGTCCAGAAGCAAAGGATTCATATACAGTTTTGAGTACGAATGAAGTTTGAGTTCGGTCTTATAACTGTCAATTTGCATACTTTGTCAGTCGTAAGTGCGAGCTCACGCTGAGATCGTGGTCAAGACTGTCCCCGGGTCTCGGGCTGAGTGTGCACTCACCGGGCACTCGTACTCTACGGCGCCGTCCTCTGAGCGCACGCGCCTGCTCCGGCGCCGCGCCTCCGCCTCGCGCTGGCTCGCACTCACAGGGACACTCTGACATAACAGACACAATCAAATTAAGGGGCTGCCAGCTGTCAAACTCAAGCGCGAGACAGAAGATGTCGCACGGCACAGTGACTCCATATTTGTATTTTGATTAATTTTGGCAGGGAAATAAACATACGCCAACAAAAATCAGTTTTTTTATATAACACCCTACATTTTGATATATAGGATGGGCGTGGGTCGTTGAGTTATTTCTTTTAGGGGTTTGGGAGAGGTTTAGGTTAGGTTATCTTCGTATATATGTATTTTTAAGAAGAAAAAAACAGACATTACATATCATCAGACCAGGCTGTATGCCACACTTGGCCTTGCCTTTCCCTTTGGGAAGAATTTTATTTAAAAAAAAATTGAAACCCAGTCAGTAGTTTACTTACAAAATGCACGAAGACATGGGTCCATGGGTGTACTTGTAAGAGAACGAAATGGATGGTAGATACCATAGACGACTTACCCCATAGCCCACCGGAGTGCGGCCGTGTCAGCGCAACATTGCCTCGCGACACGTGGCACCTAGAGATAGTACCGACATGGACGCATCTCTTTAACACGGCCCCCCTGTCCCCCGCTTCGTCTCTAGCGCTCATCGGTGACAGAATGTGTCGCGTGCACATTTGTACCGATTTTATGTCCATGGGGTAAGTGGTCTGTGGTAGATATACAGGGTATATGAAGCCGAAGGGAGAGTGTTCAGTATCGGTAACTGAACAACTTTTGTTCTACGACTTTTAGATTTTAGCGAATTAATTTTTGGACTTTTCATACATTTCGTACCGGTCAGCTGATAGATTTGTATGAGACATTATTTTTTTTACGAAAAGTCGTACAACAAAAGTTGTTCAGTTACCGATACTGAACACCCTCCCTTCGGCTTCATATACCCTTTACGTTCCACCCTGTACATAGTTATTATAGCCTACCCCTTGGTCTGGTTGCTTCGCCGCCGAGTCGAATAGGTCCTTCCGTATTGCCAGGCTCTGTGTCGCGGCCGCGGCCGCCTGCAACACAACACACGCACGGCTTTTGATAAATTATTAGAGGATTCATGCAGGATCTGAAGTATGGCGCTATGGTCAAGAGTCCCGCTCCGAGCTCGGGAGTGAACGTGACTGTCGAGCTGCTTCGTCCAGAGTGACGACGCTACGGCGGCTCGATAGATCTCTGGGGAACGGCTGCCGATCGGCTGAGAGCATTCAGAATGCAAAAGCGCGCCGTTCGCACTATCGCTGGTGTTGAGTGGGACCATCCAGCTGCAGAGCTGTTCAAGGAGCACAAAATACTCACCATGCCCTCCGTGTACATCCTAGAGGTAGCAAAATTCGTGAGGCGTAACCTTGACCAGTTCACAACCAACGCGGATGCACACAGCTACAACACCAGACGACGGCATGATCTCCGACCGCCCTTGACGAGACTAGCGAAGTCCAAAAAAGGCCTCCACACCATAGGGCCAACGATATATAACGCACTCTCGACTGACATTAAGAGCGCACCGAGTGAGGCGGTGTTTCTGAAAAAGCTGCGGGCTTTCCTTGTGGATGCTGCGTACTATTCAGTTGACGAGTTTCTAAAACAGGCTTAAATATTTGGTCACTGATACGCGTCTGGGCGCTTCACGATTATAGACAGTAGGTACCTAAATGTTAGAATTCCTAAAATTGTAAAATAAAATAATAATAAAATAATTTATAATAATTGTAAAATAATTAAACTAAATATTATTGTTTAAGTATTGAAATTGTTAATTATAAAGACAATCTGTATGGTTTAATATCACCTATTTTGTTAAGAAAGTGACTTGTAAATTTTTATTTATTAATAAATTACTGAACTGAACTGATGAACAGAAGATGTGATATTTTGAATATTCTGTAACATGACATTGGCAAATGACGAACTGTCGAGTCCATTAACAATAAAATAAATAAATACCACATGCACCTAGTGTCACACGACTGATGGAAAACGGAGGGGCATGTCATTTGTGACGTCATTACCATTGAGAGGCAGATCTCTCGTCATGGCTTGCTCTGTGTAGAGCTTGACTGTAGTCTGACATAACGTGGGTATCACTCAGCTCAGCGTGACTGAGGCTGATCTAGTAAACATCTGGTTAGTTTCTTTTAGAATATAAAATCCATGGAACATACGTCTTCAGTTTCAATCTTTTCCTTTGGGCTTGGTGGCGCTGCATCTTCCCGTGGCGATGCGGGCTCCTGCTTTGTGGGGATCGTCTGGGAACAATCATAGTGTTATAGGTTACATTGTGAACTAAAATTGGTTCTAATGATTTATTAATTGCTCTCAAATCTCTAAAAAAAGGAGCTGTATTTAAATAATGTGATTAAATCAACCCTACCCGTCACACATGCATGAAGGATGAGCTCAATAGAAACAACTTAGTGACCATGCCAGCCTCATCAGACCCCCCTACGACCAGGAAGGGGCTCCCTGGACGCAAAGGAGTATCTGACGAACCTATACATCTGCACCGCCTGTGTAGAGATTGGGTTGGATAAGATTACATTAATGCCTCCGTTTCTTAATTCCAACCCGGCCATGTACATGTCTCTCCGGTCATACTCCAGCACAAAACGTGTCAAAGGTGCTCTACTACAACCATTAATTAGTTTATTGTTTTTGGTAAACTTTCAAACCCCATATTTGTTTATATCAGATCCATGGAACATTGGATTGGGACAAGCTACCTATTATTATTATATAACAAGTATTCATCCGCTGAATTCTCTAACCAAAGGTTGTCTGGAAGAAATTGCTTTAAGCGATAAGACCGCCAATTGTGATACAAACTGTATTAGCATATTTCTTTTGTGTAATTCTTTTTATTTTGCAATAAATACGAAAAAGAATATTTATCTTGTTTAATATATGTTTTTATTTCTACCTACAACCATATAATATGTAACATAACATAGTTTTACTATATCATTACTCCACGATGCATACATACATGTATATGAGGTGTTAGAAGAGTTAGTAACCTGTGTGTTATCATCCGTGTCCTCGCCTCCCCCGTCCCCTCCGTCGCCCTCGAACAGCGAGCGCAGGAAGGAGTCGTTCTTGGCTGCGAGCAGGCGGAGCGCGCGCGCGCCTCGCAGCGTCTCGCCGCACGCCTGGCACACCTTCTCGGGCAGGTTGTCGGCGCGGCTCACCTACGCACAATTCACCATCATCAGTCTATGTATATTGCCCCACTGCTCGGAGTTCTTACATCGAGGGAGCTGGGGCATGATCCACCACGCGGACCCACAGCGGATTGGCAGATTTCACAAGCCTTAGATTTTTAAATAAATTATTTGTAGGCACATAAGGGTCCGAAAATGCAAGGATTTAAAATTTTATGCAATGGATGCAATTTTAGAAACGTAACATCGAATGCCTTCTGAACGGTGAGAGACAATGTACTTCTGAACCTAACGGACGGTTACCTCTTGACTACCAGCCTGAGAGCCATAAGATAAGGGTGCAGGAAGCATGAAGAAACTAAATGATGATGAAGTCTGCTGTATAATACCTTAACGCCCGTGCATAGGAGTATATCTCGCAGCAAGCCCTCGGTGTCGAATATGTGGTGCACGCCGGGCTGCTCCAGACACAGACGACATTTCTCATAAAATAAAATTGTGGTTTCCATTTTCCATATTTTGAACAAATCTCCTGCAGCTGCGAAAATAACAACAAACAAACACAGCTGCTGTATATTTTTTTTTAATTTAAAAAATTTCGTAGTATTGCCATTCGTAATAAATATTTCCAAATAATCGATGTTTCATAAAATCGATTCAATAAATCGAATGAAACTCAGAGGAACTCTACTTTCACGATGGCGCGATTTTTTGAATTCAAATCTTCTGTCGTAAAGTAAAAGTTTAAAACCAACGGCGAAACGTGAAACGTTTAGTTGGTATTATTTTGATATGTTACGAAAATGATATAATAAAGAACGCATTTTCTTTGATCAATAAGGTACAGTAGGCAGCACATGTCACATATACGGGCTCTCGCTCGGCTCTTTAGCAGCGGTAATACGGCGTAGATTGCGATGGTTTAGTAACTTGACGTGCTCTGTCTACTTACGTTTTGGTGATGGCTGTCAAGTCGAAGTGGGTGGTTAAATTGCAATTGGTAATGTTTGTAATGCAAGCAAGTCTTCAACAAACCTTGCGCTAAATAGATACATTTCTTACTAAGTATAAGAGTCAAATGACCATAATAATGGAATACCTACTTTACAAATCATGGAACTAAAAGAGCAGGTACCTTGTGATCATACTAGATTTTTAACTGTGGGTATCATAGTTACGCCAACTCTCCTCGTGTGGGTTTCTGCACTACCGAGGACGGAGGCTGTGGCAAAAGCTCTCACCTAGAGAATACACTCTTTCTTTAGTTGGACATGCGGAAAGCTGCAACCGATATTTTCATACAAATTGTCTAAGGTCACATCGAGCTCAACGCCGGTGTTTCAAGGTAGTCCTACATTTGATATTTATTTGCCTATCTCATTATTGGCGGTGTCTAAGACCAAAATGTACGTATAATATGATGCAGTCAATGTAGTGTAGGCAGGTAGCCGTCTTGAGCCGGTTGGCGCGTGTTGTGTCGGCGTCTCCTAGACGACTGCGGCCGCAACACGGCGGCGGCGGTCGACTCCTTACCTCGTGCCAAACCCCTTGTTCGACACAATATCGATTAAGGAAAGATTACCTACATTCTACGTCTCGGGCTCTACACAATGCCTTCAAACACCCTTCGCCTTACGGTCTCACTCATAGACTATAAAATAAATAGCAACATCACAACACAATCATGCATGGACAAAGTCGTGATAGTAAGTCTATAGATCCAGAGACACGTCCTCAAAAATGCTTGTTAGTATATGCCATGCCTGGGGTGCCTGCGGGGCCGGGCGGGGGCGGACGGAATAACTAACAATACGTTGGGTTACACCACAGTCCACTTACCCAATAGACATGAAATCGGTACAAATGTGCGCGCGAAATTCTGTCAACGATGAGCGCATAGAGACGAAGCAGGGGTGCCGTATAAAGAGATGCGTCCATGTCGATACTATCTCTATGTGTCACGTGTCGCTAGGCAATGTTGCGCTCATGTGCGGGCAGACACGGGCGCGCTCCCGGTACAGATCTAGGGGGTAAGTGGTATGTGGGTTACACGATCTATTGTCAGTACTTAGTTGTAGCATTGTCTCTATGGCTGTTATTCATAAACATGATATAAAGTTACGTCACCGTTCAGCCACCCTGCCCCTTTCTATTTTAACAATTTTTAACTAAGTGTGAAAGGGATAGCAACACGATTTAAAGGAAGTGAGGTTTAACTAAGTTTATGAATAACATAGAAGTAGAAGAAGAGAAGAAGACGGTACACGCACTCACGTGACCATCACAATCGAACCTGGAACCCCTTGAAGAATGAACAAAGGAAACAATAACACAAAGAGCGAGCTTTTATAGAGCTTTCTACCGGCAGATGCGATAATAGAGCAGTGTTATAGGTGGTGAATGGATAGGTAGGTACGGATAATAAAGTCGACAGCAGATCAATGGTAACACTTGCAGTACGAATTCAACTCTTACGACGAGATAATAAGAACGGTCCAAAGGCCAAAGTGTTACACTTGATCTGCTGTTAGCTACTAGGTATTTGTCTGTCATATAATCGATTTGATACCGTCAAGTACGAAGAGAGGCAGGTTACCTATAAGTACTTATCTACAGCTGTTAAGTGCTCACAGTTTAATTAAAAAGCTCTCGTCCGTTATCGAAGTGATATCGAGCACCGCACCGCCCTTCACTCACGCCGTCACACCGCGACGCGACGCCAGGAATATTCACAGAGTACTTTCAAGGGCATTTAATATTAACAAGGTTAGCTACATGTTTAGTTAGAGTAATGCTCCTAAAGGCGACTGGCCGCACTCACAGGCGAACGACTCCAAACCTGAAACTTATTTGACACAAACAATTTTAGGAGAAGTTATATATCAACAACTTTATTGGGTAGACAAATGGACAGACAGACAGGACAATCATCATCATCAGTCTATTTATATTGCCCCACTGCTCGGGCACAGACCTTCCCTTACATCGAGGGAGCTCGGGCCATGATCCACCACGAGGGCACACTGCGGATTGGCGGATTTCACATACCTTTAGAATTTTTTTCTTCTAGGTCATGTTTCATCACGATGTTTTCCTTCACCGTTTTGAGAGCACTCGGTAAATGTAAGTAAGTTTTTCCGTCGAAAAAACCAAGGATAACTCATTGGTACATGGCTGCCCTGGCTGGGAATCCAACCTGGGACCTCCGTATCGCAAGTCCAGTGACCCAACCACTGAGTCACCGAGCTCTTACAGGACAATACGCCGAGGCTGTTATTCATAAGCGTGATTTAAAGTTACGCCACCGTTTAGGCCCACGTCTTTTTCCATCTTTACCTTTTTTAACGAAGTGTGAAAGGGATAGCAACACGATGTAAGGCTAGGTTTATGAATAACAGGTAATACTTACGTCATAGGTTGCAATGTGGAGGGCAATGAGGTCGACTGCACTTACGGGCATAATTTATAATATTTATGCAATGGTATTAGGTACACAAAGAATTGGGTAATACATACAAGTATCCTAATCGGCGGTTTTAATGCTACAGCGATCTCTACCAGTTTCTACACTTACCTACATATATTAGACCGGGGACTTATTACGTCTACAGCCAGACAGAAAGTCTCTTCCAAAATCTAAATTTTGTGCGTCGAAACTCTGGATACAGGAAATTAAATAAGTACTCAGAATTGGTTTTATGCATTATGCCATGCTTGGCGAACAAAAGACATGGCCACATTTCAATGGAGCTTTGCCCCACCTACAAAACTACATGACCATATTTTAAGCTTATCTATCATTTTGTTGGGGACTTATTACAGGTTTCACAATATGAATAATCATAATCAGTATCATTTTCTACTACTCTCGCAACTCCTATAGAACAATAAAAAAACAATGAATAAATCGCTTCGATTTCTTACTATTTTCTGAATTCTTAATTAAGCTGTTTTTTCGAATCGCAACTTGTACAAAACTTTATTTTAAACCAATAATTTTAATAAAATCGGAGATCTTTTATACATTTATTCGTTATCTTGTACAACTTGCGGTTGATGGTGGGGCAGAATTTGGCATTGTCATTTAAAATGCTGAAAATTTTCTAACCCTGGGCAGGACTTGAACCTGCGACCTTGTCAAATGAGCAAACAAGTCCTGGTCATGGCTAGAATTTTTTCATCGTTTAAATAGGTAAGTACTTAAAGAAATCTATAAATTGGTTAGTTAGTTCTTAGTTAAGTCGATGTCACGCGAAGGAGGTTTCGCGGCGCCCTACGAGGTGTACCGTAGGGCGGGCGGCGGGCGGTGGGCGGCCGCTACCTTCAGTAGAGCCAGTGGCACGGAGCTCGCCGCCCGCCCTCAGACCAACTCATCACAGTTGTTGTGTATCTTTAAACTAGTTCATTGCAGTGTCGAATATATTTATTACAGTTCTGGGAGCTGCGAGTCACGAGTTATGTTGGCCGGTGTCGCCGAGCGGTGTAGGCGCGTTCGGGGTGCAACAGTTCGTAAGTAAAAATAATTGTTTTGATTTCAAGTTGTTGAAGTGTTTGTTTGTTTACTTTTCGATTGATATCTAGTTATAGAATCTTTTTTTTTTTTTTTATAAATAAATAGTTTATTACATTTTGTAAGAAGGTCTAACTAAACTGTCATCTTTATAAAATAATAATAATAAATATATACTTATAAATAAAAAATTGGGGCCAAATCGCTGCCCTGCGGAAGAGTGCCCAAAAGGCTGGCGACGTTACCTCGTTGTATAGCCAGCGATATACGCTGGCCGAGGTAAGCGCCAGCCCTTTGGTCACCCGACGAGTCAATGAGGCGCGACGACAGTTCTTTGACCAGTCGCCGCGCCTCTGGTCCCCATGGCCCCATGGTCTCTACACCAAACGGCGCAAACATGTAGCTCTCGCTGAGAGCCGCATATTTACGCCGCTTGAGACTTTCCGCGGCGCCGGCCGCCGCCCCCGCCGCCCTGCTCGTGAACTGCACATGGGAGGGAGCCAGTGTGTCGACGCAGGTAGCATCCCACACTAGCGTCCTCCCATGCTTCCACGGTATGAGCGTCATCCCGTCGGGCCTCTTGCCATCGTCACGTGCAATACCGTTCGGCTCCAAAATGGCCGGCACGTTGACGGTGGCAAAGGCCCTCCGGATGACGTCATTGAGGGCGGCATGACGAGACATGCGGCCAGCACTACGCTGGCAGGAAAGACCATGGTGGCCAAGGCGACCGACGTCGTTTCCGCAGGAGCACCGATGTGGCTCATTTAAATTACAGCCTAAACGCAGACTGGCGGCCAGAGAAAAAGTGATGTTATCTAAAAACGTACCAATATAGGGGGATGGAAGGGCCTGCAGCCAAAATCCTGACTCCCGCTCCGAGACAGCTAACAGACGAGCCCGATCTGTTGTATTGACGCTTATGTTCAATAGATGCTGCACCGTCAGCTTGCAGATCGGCTCGTCCCATTGTCTTTGCAGCCTATGATCGTCCGGGAGGTCACTATTCGTGCAGGTAGTCAGCCAGGCGTTTCTTGCTTCAGCAGAATACGGATCCGGTACTGAGCCCAATGAGGCATCAAGAATTTTATGTCTCAGACTTTCCGTACTATGGCTAGAAGAAAGAAACGCCGGTAACGCCACACTCGATATTTTACGAATGCCCAGGCCTCCAAAGCGTACCGGGAGTGAGGCCTGGGTCCAGGCACGGTCGTCAATGGGAGAATTTAGAATTTTGATCAATGTATTTTTAATTTCGTTATCTAATGTTGACAATAAGCTACTGAATTTCCAAAATGGGCAGCATCTTAAGATGTATGTAAATTTTGGAACGAATAAGCAATACCTAATTATATGATAAGCCATATGACTACTAATTTTAAGTAAACGGTCCGAATAGTTGTTAAATTTTAAAGCATGTTCTCTAATAAATGGAGGAATGGATTCGTTCAAAATCGGAGCGCCTAAAAGATGTAGAGTTTCGTTACTAAGAATTTTAATGTTAGGTGATAGTATGTTGAATTGTTGTATAATTTGTGATTTGACATCAGGTGGAATATATATATATATGTTATAGAATCTGTATCGTCTGTACGAGTATAAGGCTGTCGCGCTACATGCGGGGGCGTCAAGAGCGGCGTTTTGAGAGAATTCCATATGATAAGAACATTGTAACATTTTAATATTAAGTAAGTATATGAACATCTGTATTATCTCATCTGTATCAGGTCTCAGCGGAAGACCAGCGCTCCGCCCTCGGGCAGAGCACATGCTGAGCTGGGACCTGTTTGGCACTGCTGCACGCACCCTAGTTATATATTTCATTATTTTATAAGTTTTTCTGTAGATACAATATGTATGTATGTGTGCTGTGTTGTGTCAAATAAATGGTCATTCATTCATTCATTATTATAACTTATGGAATGCAATAAGTATATTGAGAAGTGATGAAGGCCCCAGAAGTCTTCAAAGGATTGCTGCTGTTCTTATGTTGATAGCAGATGGAGAGCCAAGCGCGGCGGAATTTTTTCTTTCATGATCAAGGGATGTAAATAAACTAAAGGCTATTCGGCGAGGCTGTAATAAAATTGATTGTAAGGAATGACCTATCATAGTTGTATAACAATTACGGAATGTAGGCCGGCGGCGCCAGGTCGCGCGGTGGATGACCGCCCGACCGAGCGCCCGGCCGAGCGCCCGCATGGGACACCCACTGCACTGAAATTAATGTAACCAGTGATACCTATAGCATAGGAATAGCTGCTACGTGTGTATTGTAAGGTAATTAAACATATACGAAATCCCAAATCAAGTGTGTTATTTTGTAAAAAAAAAACTACCCTACCCTAACATTTTCAGCTGTTCTGTTATTATTGCATAGTTATTTTCACATTATTAGATCGGATAACTTTATTTTCACAATGATGAACAGGTTCAATCAATCAGTTCCTTCAGTGTTACATCACAACAGGTGATTAGACGATCATATTTGTTAACAAAATAAGACGCTTGATGGGCCGCGGTATAGACACAATCGTACTTATTAATTTTTTATTGGTGTTTGCGTCCGTACGTTGCACATGTAATGTATCAATGACTAGTTTCTGTTCCCGGGCATCTGTTTGAATTTGTTTCCTTTGTCTAATAATTCTACGCTATAATATTATTGTGTACTGTGCTTTGTTGGTTTGTGTCAAAACGTTATCTACTCTAATAAGATGATATGCTGGGAGCCTGGGCCGGGGGAAACGCACTCTAGCGCCATGAAGATGTACCGAGTGCATACGTACGCGTTATTTATTTATTTATTTTATTAATGGACTCGACAGTTCGTCGTTAATAACATGACATTGGCAAATGACTCATTTGCCAATGTCATGTTACAGAAAATTCAATATACATATAATCTTCTATTTTCCTCCAGAGGAGTCGCCGTAGCGTCATCACTCTGGACGAAGCAGCTCGACAGTCACGTTCACTCCCGAGCTCGGAGCGGGACTCTTGATAAAAGCTTGAAACTTCAGATCTTGCATGAATTATCCAATAAATTCACCATACTGTCATTCGCGAACATTTTCTGATTAACTTAACGTGATATTAAACACAAAATAGCCCCTGTAGACAATATAACAAAAAATTTCAAATAGTTTTGCAACCTTCGTTTCCCGCCATTTTCAAGAGAACCTGCATACGCGTTGTCAGCTCGACTCGGCCACCCTGCCGTGCTACCTCGAGTAGTACAGCATGTGCCTCCTGCCTGACAGCATACTGTTAATGTGTTTGTGATCTCAGCGTAGACAATGAGCGAGCATGTCTCCGGCGTCGCGCTGGGGGGCGGCGGGGCGGCGCGGCGCGGGGCCGGCGGGGGCGGAGCGCCCTTCTACGCGCCCCTCAGGCGCAAGACGTCCGCCGAGATCATCAGCGAGGCGCGCGCGGCACTCACTACAGGTGACACCACATCCTCATCAGTCCACTGCTGGGCGAAGGTCGTCGCACACACACCTCCACGCTCTTATAGCCTCCTAGTACTACATCTGTCGTCATCATCCCGTATCAGGCCACTGCTAGACATAGGCCTCACCTCCCCGCTCTTATAGCCTCCTGGTACTGCCTGCCTCTAGTCTCTCATCACCAGCCCGTATCAGGCCACTTTAAGACGAGTCGTCGCACGCACATGTCCCCGCTCTTATAGTCTCCTACTCCTAGTAATGCATCTGTCTTCACCAGCCCGTCTCAGTCCCCTGCTAGACGTAGGTATCACCTCCCCGCTCTTATAGCCTCCTGGTACTGCCTGCCTCTAGTCCATCATCATCAGCCCGTATCAGGCCACTGCTATCGTAAGCCTCTCCTGAGAGCCTGAGACGCAATATTTGCATCCATTCCCTGTGCATCGTGCAGGTCTTCCCATCTTTTCCGAGGTGTAATGTATCCTTTTAGGTGATTATAACTCCTAAACGACTGCTGGATCCTTTTCTCATAAATCAATGTCGTGTCACGCGACGGCTTTATTCGCCGCGCTCTGTGGCATTGTGAACATGTGGTCGGAGCGGAGTATCGCCGACTGGTCGCGTTACATAAATGCTAAAAGCTGCTAAATTACATTCGGTCACGCGAAAAACTGCGATTCATTTTCTTTTATGGCTGTGCGAGGAAGGCAAGTTAGCCTCCCCAAAGGGATTTAGTCATTGCTATGATTTGCGAGTTCCGTCGCTCTACGCGGTTAGTGGGTGTTGGGTGGCGTGCGACCCCATTAGGTATGTCTTATGGGACGGCGAATTTCAACGTAAAGATTGTCCAAACTCAGGGATACAACATTTCCCCCTATGAATACATATATCTTGAAGAATATCATTGTCAATTGACAAATTATTTAGGTACTTACTAAATTAGAAATGATTAACCATCGTATTTCCATCCAAGAGGGGTTTCTTGAACCCAGCGCCCACACCCGCGACCCGCGGGTACGGCACGGTCAAGCGAGCCCCTGCCTCAGCGCGGGGTGTTGGCTATATGCCCGGTTGCCATGACAACCGAGCGCCCTGTGCTAGGTGACTGAGGTGACTAGCTCTCACACGCGAGTTTCAGCTGTACAGTGATTCCTTAGCTTCGTGTTAAGAGTATCGATTGCAGTAAGTGACCACCTCAGCCTTCAGCTTGACCTTTTTTGCGGCGGCTTGGGTTTGAGGGGTGCTGGTGAGGGGTGCGGGGCTGACAGCGACAGGAGTAATGCAATAGCAACCTAAGTAAAAATAAGTAGATTGAGGGTATTTATTCCATCTTATTTTATCAATATATTATCGCTATGTAAGTTCATACTTACACATGTGCGTCAGACTGTGAGACCGCGCCGCAACACAACTCTAATATCAGGACGACTCACGCACGACAAGGATGGTTGAATTGACCCAGGCTTAAATAAAATAAAAATAAGAAAAGTGTATGAAGTTTTCACGGGTTAAGTAGTTGCTAACTCGGCAACTTTGAACTTAGCAACTTCCGACGGATCACACGGGCTCAGCAGTCACTGTTCCCAAGGCCCGTCGGCCTGGGATCCTAACTTTAGATACTATAAATGTGTCTAAAGTGTGTGTGTATAAATTGATGACATTGAATCCCAATGTATTATTATATTAGTTAATATTACATTCAGTACATCGTCTACTAGTATAGTAGTGTAACTGTTAAATGATATTAACAGCATACATACTATTATTGTTATTTAAAATTTATGACTATCGTCCTTACAAATAGGACTGCATTATATGTATTATCTACTATTGTAAGAAAACTACGTAAAGATGAAATAAATGAAATCTAAATGTGTGATTGTGTTCTCAGACATGAGCAGCGCGTCTAGCGGGGCGGGTGTCGGCGGGGGCGGGGGCGGGGGCGGCGGTGGGGGCGGTGCGTTGCGCGCGGTGCGCACGCGGCGGCCGTACACGCCGCGCGAGCCGCAGCGCACGCTGTTCGGCGAGCGCGCGCGACACCGGGACGCCCGGCCGCCCAGCGCGGTGCAGTGAGCACGACGTTGATTTCATCTTGTAGTTTTAAAAGGACTTTGTACACAAAGATTTAATACATCGGCCACGCGCAGTCGTGTGTGAATTCCGTCCATACATAGTTTTTATATAAAGGAAACAGCCCCACTATTACTCTCGTCGCCACGATCATCCGAAGAATTAAAAAAATGTGTCTCCGCAGCCTCAACTTCCTGAGCCTCGAGGAGAGTCTCGAGGAGGCGGCTGGTGCTGGCGCTGGTGGGCTGGCCGCGCTCGCAGACCCTCACGTCAACGCACGCAAGAAACCAGCCGCTGTGAGTGCAGCGGAATTGTGCTTATGATATAGGTCCAATAAATACAGAATGTGTGCAAATATTTCTAGCTCCCTACCAGTCTCTGCTGCATTTGAGACAATTTTGAGCGCGAGTTTAGTGCATGCCATCCATTATGCGCTAGTAGGACACATCGAGCATGATGAACGCTGACTGAGAGACTACATTGACTCACGTAGCTGTGATTTGTTAGCGGAGTTGCCGACCGGCAGGCTGATTTTGTAACTAGCAATCGCTAAGCGATCGCGACTATTTCGAAATAGTTGCTGTCAAACGTGAAATTCGTATTACGTATCAGCGATTAGCGACCGGCCGACGGTGCTGCCGCCAGGGAGCAACTCGAGAACTAAAGTTGCTTCTTAGTCGCTTCTAAGCCATACAAAGATCTAAAATTCGTATTTTGTAAGACTTTGACAGCGACGCGATCGCGACTCGCGAGCAACTAGCAACTGGAATTAGCAACCGCTAAAAGTGCGATCGCTATTTAGTTTATTAGTGAATTTACGTATTTTATATTGTGTTTTAGACGTTAAACTGGTGAAATGAGTGAAATAAATGTAAATTGTATCTATCAGTGCCAATAAGGAATAGAAATAAAGGGCTGTGCTGTTTGTTTATGCTGCTCGTATTAGTTAAAAAATGGCACGAGCATTTTTGATAATTGATGCGATGGTAGAGGAGGAAGAAAGCCAGGGAAGAGAGAAGAAACCAGGCTCTTGCAACTATTCGCCTCCACCGAGATCTTCGAACGCGTGCACACTGCACGTCCCTTACAAATGTCAGAAGGCCTATTCAAAAAACATTATAGGTTATCTAAAACTTTATTTCTGAACCTGTCTTCTGAACTTGCTCCATTTTTCGCAAGTAGAAGAAGAAAAACAAAAACTATTTTCGTGCTCATAGCTAACTTGTAGTCTTCGTACATTTGTTAAATTCATGATCCATGCTACTTAAATTAAATACCTGAATGTAAATAAAACTATTTTGATACATAAAATTTGGTTTATTTTCTTTAGTTTAGTCAAGTTCACACACACTTTACTGTTATGTTATAAACAGAAATCATTATGAAACAATCAGATAACCAGCAATACGGGATTTTAGCAAATATAATAATATTAATTTAATAATATGGAGATAAAATATGTGTAGAAATATGAGAGGAGTAGGTAAGTAAGTAATATAGAAAAAAAACTACTGACATCCCCTATAATTGTGTTCGCTGTGACTGACTGACTAAATTTTCTACTAATAATCGCACCGTGTCTGCGAATGCCTGGATGGTTGGCCAATTAGCTGTGCTATCTCGGCATTTTTGAGATGCCTGTGCCATCAGATGAGTAGCATTAGCTAATTTTTCTTCCGCAGCCACTCGACGCCGTTCAAGCTCAACTACCCATTCGGCTCCACTTCTGAAAATATAGAAGAAAATATTTTATAAAACAATATTCCAAATTCCCCCCAAAAAATGTTTTCTTTGATAAATGGTTAAATATTCTTGTTTTCCATTTAGAAGTGGAGGGTTCGATTACCGCGCGTCATAAATAAACTTTGATACTATGATAATTACACATGGGAAAATCAATAAGTGTAATGTAGTAACATTACCTATGTGGTTCCACACATGGTGTGATTCATTATTCAACATCATCCAAATGTGTCTAGTAGTTTTTACATGATTCCGTAACCCCAGACAGAGCTGTATATAGTAGGTACTTACTCGTTTCCATCTCTCGCCACTCTTGGTGGCACCAGTGCCATGGGCGTTCAACCTTGCGGCAAGGTCCTCCCACAACGTCTTCTGGTTGTCTTTTGACCTTGCCCAGAGACCAAACCCTTGGGCTAGGATGCGATGGGTCGCCATGAACTCCAATAATGACTCCATATCCTATAAATACAATTTTAATTTCACTCACACAAGCTCTATATATTTATAGGTACTCCATATTTATGTTTTAACAATGATAAATGAACAACAATGAAAAACTTATCACTATACTTACTTTTAAAACAATTAATATCACAACACAACATGAATGTTGATTGTTGACGAAATGACAACTCCCGCCACTTTAGTTGCCGATTGTTTCCGAGCGGTCGCGAGTGGCGCTGTTGTCTATGGCGTATTCGTTTGACAGCGACCGCGACGAAACTCTCTAGCGATTGCTTACAAAATACCAATTCCTAAATGCAACTAGCAACCGGTCGCGTGACTATTTCGCAACCGATCGCTAGTTGTCATTTTACAAAATCAGCCTGCGGATCCTAGTTAATACGAGCAGGGGGGTGACTGCGATTTCAATCGTTATGGTTATCGTTTTCATTTTGATACTTGAACGATATACATTGCCGCGTTTCGTTGTCGTTTGTTAAAACTTGCAAAAACATAGCAGCAATGTATAGCGTCCATGTGTCAAATTGAAACCGATTACGATAACGATTGGAAGTCGCGCTCACCCCACAGCTCCCGAATTCCGATAAGATTTCGGATCAACCGGAGTCTCATCGCTGCGTCACAAGAATAAGTTGCTACACTTACGAAGTTCTCTGATTTGCAGGGTTAGTGAGCTTATGTGACGTGTGTGTTGTAGGTGCGCGTGTTGAGCCGCGCGAGCGAGCGCGGGGGCGAGGGCTGGGCCGCCCTGCCGCGTCTGCCGCGCCTCTCGGGCCGCACCAAGCCGCTGCACCGCAGGCACGCGGCGACGGCGCACTCACTGACGGACGGTGAGGCATGCCGACACTTAGGAGCGTCCCTCATCATCAGCCTAGTAGACGGAGTACACTGTGATAAGCCTGCAGTGAACTGATACAGGCTGATGTTGGAGCACCAGCCTTCCCCTCGCATCGAAGAACCAGAGAATCCACTGTGCAAACCCAGTGCGGCCTTGATATATGAGCCTGAATGTGAAAATTCTTTGCTGAAGTCTGGTCACTGAACCGGGATAACCTAATCGACTATAAAACTGATTATCTCTTCAGTCGTATTTCATATACTTATGATGAGATTCTGACATTAGAATATACATGGAGTCCATGACTGGTCTAAAGAAACGAAAAAGAAACCATTTACTCCCTGAAATTTATGTTTATTCTTGAAAATATTGACGTCCACAACTTACTCAAGTGACTGTTACAGAATTAAAAGCGGATGATGATTTGTCGCGCGCGATATCCATCAGCCGTCCGCTGGGCAGCCAGGGCGACGCCACCGCCACCGCCGCCGCGCACACTCAGGACAACTACATCACTAAATGTGAGATCCTTCAATGGATTTTTTCCAATAAACCATGAATTGGTTAGAACTATGTACTTCACTCGTGTAGTCGTTGCGTTGCCGGCAGACACTGGTCCCTCGCCCCTTGCCACTCTTGGCGACCAGGGATGGACCAGCTCCTATTCATGTACTTCTGCTAGGTCGAGCCTCGTTATACTCTAGTCTACCTTCTACATTTACGTAAAGTCATGTCATGGGTATTTCTTTAGCTAAGCCTACGTTTTCACCTGCAAGAAAACTTCTACGAGAAATGTCGGACAGCAGCTTGCAAGTGCTCCGTAGGACGTGCTGTCGCCACTGCTTGTTTGACACTTCTTGCAAGAAGATGCATGAAAATTGCAGGAATAGTCATTTGTAAACACAACTCAATTCAAGACTTGCACGAGTTAACTTTCTGGCGCAAACACTGTATCATTTCAGCTCTTAGCTTCGACTTGGGTGTGAAGCGGCGTCAGTTCGCGGGCGCGCGCTCGTACTCGAGTGACGCCTCCCCCGCCCCCGCCCCCGCCCCCGGCCCCGGCGACATCGCCGTCAAGCACCTGTCGCTGGCGGTGCAGCTGCCGAACGCGTCCTGCGACACGCATGACAAGTGAGTGAAACAACGAGAGTTTTAGAAGGTCTGCCTTCGATAAATAAACGTGAATAGAGCCATCCAATGTTGCCAGCGAACCAGAAGCCTCTCCGATGTTCCAGGTGGCTCTAGACGATGACTACCTTGATGGTGCCTCGTCTGCTTGTTTGCTCCTCTTCCTCATAATTACTAACAGCTATTTCCATACTAATTTTGACAAAAAAGTTGTATTTATAATAATTACCGGCAATGAACGCTTTGTAGCAGAAGTGTGTTGAGGCCCATACTAAGTGACCACGACACAACCACACCTAATGGCTACTTCTATTCTTCCCCGTAGCCTGAGCCTGCTGGAGTTGTCTGAGGCGCTGCTAGAGCGCGGCGCGGGTGCTGGCCGATACGGTGGCGGGGGTGCTGCCGGGGCCGGGTTGGACGCCGAGCGCACGGTGCAGCTGCTGGAAGCGCTGCTGGAGCTGCTGGAAGCCAGCTGCCTGGCGCCAGGCAGCCGCCGCGACCTGGTGCTGCGCGCGCTCTACAGCCACATCGACAGCAACGACGAGAGGATACTGGTTGCCATCGCGCGCGCTATGCTCACGGTACGCAACAACTCTAAATTACAAATACCGATAAACATTGAAGATTGCGGTCTCGAGATATTTCGATGTTGCAGCCACTATGGTCACGAGAAGACTTGTTTTGTTTCATGTTATCATGATCAACTATGAGGGGCTAGTCCAGTTATGTACACGTCGTAAGTTAAGCAATGTCGGTCCCGCGGTTGAGTCGTCGGGCCATGTCAGACCTTTGACGGGCGGTAAATAACTCTGACATTAGGTTTGGTCACTAAACTTAACTTTCTCAGATTAGAATTACCCATCCCTCATACCAACTATAGGCGAAACACATTCATTTGGCGAGTTTGCAACAATTTCAATGATAACTACTCTTCTAAATGCGACCTCTTTAACTCTAGTTCTGTCTGGTTCAGACCAATAATTATCATCAACTTCTTTGGCAACATAACGATTCATGATATTCTTTAACTCACACCTCACTCACCTGGTTCGTCCTCACTCACGTGTTTGGGCACACACACACACACAGGAGACATTGTATTTTGTATTAGATTTAGATTTCATTTAGATTTCATTTATTTCACCTTTACATAATTTTCTTACAATAGTATATAATACATATTTAATGCAGTCCTATTTGTAAAGATGATCGTCATAATTTTTTTAATAACAATAATAGTATATTTCACAGTTACACTACTATACTAGTAGACGATGTACATAATGTAATATTAACTAAATATAATAATAATACATTGAGATTCAATGTCATCAATAATAAATTAAATTAAAATTTACCATTACAAATAATAGAAAATGTCAAAGAGTATATGGAGTCAAATCCCAATTGTTTTGATTATAAAATAATGTCCTATTAGATTCATAAATGTCAAAATAAATTAGTAAGTGAATGTCAAAACGTACTTAAAACAATTAAAATGTATTGTCAATAAACTCCTTGACTGAATAATATTCCTTATCCAATAAAAGGTTTCTCAGCCGGCGACTAAACGTTTCGTCATTGGTTTCGTTCCGCAAGTCCTCGGGCAAGTGCTCGTAGAACGTGGGTCCTATGACGCGCGGGTTTTTAGTGGCCATCGCGCACCGCCGCGCCACCGTGGCCAGGCGGCCCGCGTCACGCAACGCACGGCCGCCGCACGTACGCACGTCGAAACTGGATAGGTTTTGCCGCACATACATTATGACTTGGAATAGGTATAGCGAGTACAATGTCATTATGTTTTGGGTTTTAAATAGAGTCCTACAAGTCGCTCTCGGTTTGACACCACAAAGTATTCTCAGGGCACGTTTTTGAAGAACAAAGACACGATCCGAGTCCGTGGAGTCACCCCAGAGAATTACACCGTAAGTCATTATCGAATGGAAATGTGCGAAGTATACGCTCCTAAGCACTTTATCCGAGACGAGGGGGCGGAGTTTTCGTAATGCGTATGCTGCACTACTGAGCCTATCGCACATCGACTCAACATGAAGCTTCCAGTTCAGGCAAGGATCAATTGTGAAACCTAGGAACTTGCATCGGTCGCATACCGGCACCGGACTGTTCACACTTAGTGGCCGCGGCACGGTCCGCCCGCTGAACAGCATCACGTTGGATTTTGACACATTAAGGATAAGGCCATTAGACGTGAACCATTCCCTCAATTGTTCGCAGAGCATATTAATTTTAATATTGAGCTGTTCATATGACTGCGCGCACACTATGACAGTCGTATCGTCGGCGAAGAGAACTATTAATCCGTCAGTAATGAAGGCCGGTAGGTCGTTAATAAATGTCAGGAACATAGTATTCCCGAGGGATGATCCCTGGGGAATACCAACTGAGACATCGCCCGCTTCAGATCTGACTCTCCTACCACACACCGTTACCTCCACCGTTTGTTTTCTATTCGATAAAAATGAAGTTAATAGATCGTGCATTTTATCTTTAATACCGTATTTATGTAACTTCTGTAAGAGCAATTTATGCTCTATTACATCGAACGCCTTGGATAAGTCACAGAAAATCCCCGCAGTCTTGTATTTATTATCTATGCTCGTTATTATAGAGTCAATAATCTGCTGCGCAGCCGCGGATGTCGATTTATTCTTTCGGTACGCATATTGCCTATTGCTCAGCAGTTCTTCTGACTCGAAATGAGCCATAATACTTTTGGATATAATTGATTCAATTATTTTAGATAAATTTGGGACGATTGTAATGGGTCGATGGCTGTCAACTTGGTCCTTGTCTCCTTTACCCTTATAAATAGGACACACACGAGTGCTTTTTAATACCTCTGGATATACACCTTGAGCGAACATTTCATTTATCAAACTAATCAATACGTCAGATACCACAGGCCAGATTGACAACAATATGTTAAGCGATATGTCGTAGAGATCAAGTGTACCGGCTGATTTCATCATTGATCTCACGACGCGATCAATAGTATCGCGGGTGACCATCGGTAATGTAAGTTCACTGACATGCAACTCATCTATATACTTGTTTAAATATTTAATAGCTTTTTCGCGGTCTGTTTGTAGTGTATACTTAGACGTAACTGATAAAAAATGCTTATTATTATATTTATATTGTTTGCTATCTCAAATCATTTACCATTTACAAGTCTTTCTACATCGAGATATAGTCTCGATGTAGAAAGACTTGTAAATGGTTTTGTTTGTAAAATAGATAGGCACATGTTTGTATAAATAACTGTTAGTCTTCCGAATATGTAAAAATAAAATAAAATAAAATAAACCACATGAAAAGAAGAAGAATGGTCAACAATCGAGCATTTGATGAGCCCGCACTGAGACTCCATCTCCTCTGCTCGGAGGACATTCCGAGCGACTCGTGCTATTGCCCAAATTAATGGCAGCTCCCGCACTAACAGATGACCCATTGTTTTCAGATGCGAGTGACAGGCCAGCACCTATCGGCCGCGTGCAAGCTCGTCTTCAAAATCGCAAGGAACGACAAGAACGACCACTTCTTCATAAACAGTAATCTGCTGGGTGGGTGCGTGCTAGAGTAATAGCTTCCAGAGTGTGAACACGACGTACTTATAACATGTGAATTTGATTTCCCAAATTAGTTTGTCATAGCTCGTTGTTAGCATACTCGAATTATACAACGGGCGGAGGCTGGGGTCGAACTCCAAAGCCGTTTGCCGATTTCATGTTACAGAGTATTTCATATCCTATCCTATCTTCTTTCTTCATACAAAGAAGTCGCCGGAGCGTCGTCATACGCCCGGACTAAGGATCTCATAGTCTTCATATCTTCCTCCAGAGGCCACTCCTATCAGTCAGTCGCCGAAGCGTCTGAACCCCTGGCCAAAGCAGCTCAGCAGTCACGTCAACCCCCGAGCTCTGTAGTGGAACTTTTGAATCTATGTCGAAACTGCATATCTTGCATCTCCGAGAACGTGAGCATGTTTGTACTGTCCCCTCAGAGCTGGTGGTGGAGGGCTGCGGGCGCGCGGACCCGCTGTGCGAGGCGGAGTGCTGCGTGTACGGCGCCGGCGCGCTGCGCTTCGTGTCGCTGGAGCCGCGCCTGGCTGCGCGCGCGCACGCGGCCGGCGCCTTGCACCTCGCGGCGCTGCACCTCAAGATACTCAACAACGCAGTCAGTACATGCATAACGAATTGGGAATTGATCAGATATTTGGAGCGTATACGCTGGCCTAGCAAGCATGATGAAGTTAATCGAGGCTGGACCAGTTTATGCTGATTATGCAGTTGAACTCTTTATTCGCTGTTTTATCTATTCAAAATAAAAATTACATCGTCTATGTAAACAAAAACTTACGAGAATATAAACTGTGTTATATCCAATTCGAGTGGATTACGGGTGAGTGAATGTCATTTAGGTGTACTAGTAAGCCCAAAATGTACATACAAAACTAATGAAATGCCATACAAATTCCGTCGCTATGTAATTTTACAGAAGAAATGTGCTGTACAAGAATTTGGTGAAACCCCTTTGTAAATTCCACATGACTAAAGAATGTAGAGATGAAACTATAGTACTCATGGACGGGCGTGGCTATGGGGGAACAGCCGGGGGCAGTCCTCACAAGTTTTAAAAAAAACTAAAAACTCCCGAAAAATTAAAATTATGTTTTAATTAGCTGAATTTGCTTTTTGATTCAATATTTCGAATAAATATTGTCTGTAGCCACATTTAACACTTTCCCCGTTCTATATTTTACATCAACTTGCCCCTTGCTTGCCTCTGAGCCACCGGCTGGCGACGCCTTTGTTACTACTAATGTTTCGTGTTATCAGAAGGCTGACGGTGGTCGCGGCGTGTCCGAGCAGTCCACGCACGCGCTGTACCAGCTGACGGGTGCGCTGCGCAACCTGGCGGGCCCGGGCGCTGGGGCCGGTGGGGCCGGGGCCACAGGGGCCGGGGCCGGGGCCGGCGGGGAGGAGTTCGTGCGTAGCGGCGCGCTGGGCGAGCTGGTGGCGGCGCTGCGGCTGCACACGGACCGAGACGTGCTCACCAATGTGGCGCGATGCCTCAGGTCAGCGCACGGAATCAGATCTCTTTATTCAAGTGTATATTTATGCTGCTGGAATTTTTTTTCTACTTTTTCCTTCTAAAATGGTGTCATGTGCCCCTTAACTCACTGCCCGCTGTCCTGCTGCAGCGTGCTCTCCGCTGACGCCGCGTGCTGCGCGTGGCTGTGCGCGAGCGCCGCTGCTGCCCGCGCCGTGCTGCGCGCGCTGGCGGCGTGCGGTGCGCGCGCGCCGCTGGCCGTGCGCCTCGCCTACACGCTGGGCAACATGGCCGCCGCGGACGAGCGCGCGAGAGAACACGTCAGTGGACAATGTGACGTGACCATTAGTTGTTAAGTCTGCGCACCATGCTAAATCCATTGGAAACAATCGTTTTAGACGTTGAAAAATTTCGGTAATTCGCTGCTCTTACATTGAAACGTAGTCCCTGTCTGATAAACTTGACACAAATCAGAACAAATTATAATTAAACGATAAAAAAATTAAAAAACTAAGAGAAGATGTGGCCAACGAGTGATTTTACTACTAGCAAACTTATCCACACATTGTGGAGGGAATCAGCAGAAATCACGTCCGACCGTCGGCCAAATATGCTGAATTATGAATTATTTGTAACAAGGATAATTTCTGGACTTCCTGAAGGTCGTAGCCTGTTGCAGGTCCAGCGATATATGCCTGTCATCGGTGGGAGGTCTAGGAGACGTAGACTTTAATAAATAATTTATGATTCTATGTTGGTTCAGATCTCCGATGCTGACGGCGGTGTGGACGTGCTGCTGACCATCCTGGAGTCGTACTCGTCGCGCGGCCGGCAGCGCGACCAGCAGCGCGACCAGGCACACGACGAGGACCCGGACATGCACCTCATCGGTACGACACTACACCACTATACACCACATATCCTTTGCAGCGGTCGCGATCTGCGAGGCTGTTATTTTATTTTATTTTATTTTACAATTTTCGGAAGACCAACAGCTTCATACATGAATATGTGACTTAATAGTATCGGAGAGCCAATAATAGGTCCTCGCTAATAGAATAATGTTAAGTTAATAATGTAAAGTAAATGTTAGTTCTCAAACCGATTTTTAAACGATATCATGAAATGTCGCACGAGAAAGGAACAGTGCTATCGCGTTGGTATAGCCATTAGGTATAGCGCTGTCTCTGTTCAACGTGTGATCTCATGATATTATTATCATTAGTCATTACATTGACTTGAACGGTAATAATCTCATGATGATATCATTTCATCGATTTGATAACAGCTGTTTATGCTAAAGTGGTTTCCATCTCGTCTACAGGCTCTGACCTGGGCGGCTCGGACGGCTCCAACGAGGACGTGCTTATCAAGGTGAGTCAGGAGAAGAACCGGCTGAGGTTATGGGAGTATAATGGAAAACAGAGAAAATATACATGAGACCTTATTAGGGTTGAGATTTTATTCCTGACCTAAACCTGTCCATACGACACCTTCCTAGATCATCCTTCAACGCCTTTCTGGAATCTTCGATGGCGGTCTATGACCTTCCAGAACGTTCGACACTTTTCGAACGTTGTGGAACTTTCCCGATACTTACACAAAATTCGGCACTCCAAAGATCTGCGACCAGACCATTCTCGTAGCACTACTATGCGACCCTCTTCGGCCCGGGGCCTGGTTGTAACACTGGTTTCAAAAAAGAAATCTGCCTTAATGACTCTTCTGTAAGCTTTTCCCTGTGTTAGACTTGGAGCGTGTCTATTGTCGTGTGATGTGACATGTTGCAGACTGTGCGCGTGTTGGCCAACCTGTGCCTGTCGCGTCGCTGCGGGCGCGCGCTGGCCGGCAGCGGGGCGGAGGGCGGGGCCGGCAGTGGGGACGGGGCTGGGGGTGGGGCTGGGGGTGGGCACGCCCCGCGCGCCGCACGCGCACTGCTCGCCTGCCTGCAGCTGGCGGACCACGAGAGACACCAGGTCAGCGGAACAGGACTTGCACACCATGATGTAGAGGTGCTTCTATGAGATAGGGCGGCAGATAATGGCAAGCGGTAATGCCGCCTAGGTAGAGATATCAGCAACACCGGAGGGGTACTAATAATGTTAGACACGGTCGTTTTAACAGATATACTTCACCGAAACCTCGAAAGGCTGCTAAGGTATACCCAAACGCCGCGATAAAAGGACCTGTCCTGCCTGCCTGCTCCACATATCTATAACCCAGAAAGCACGTCCACCCCCAGCGTTAGCGATCGGCGTAACGTCGCGGAGCTGTCAAACCACTGTCAATCGCCTTGTAATAACGCCACTTTGACAACTCTGTGGGAGCAGGAGCTGAGCGCGACATTAGCATAGATAGGGGTAACTAAAGAGTTTTAGCTGCAAGTATGTTTTAACAGAGCTCGGTGGCTCAGTGGTTGGGTCAATGGACTTGCAATATGGAGGTCCCAGGTTCGATTCCCAGCTAGGGCAGCCATGTACCAATGAGTTATCCTCGGTTTTTTCGACGGAAAAACTTACGTACATTTACCGAGTGCTCTCAAAACGGTGAAGGAAAAACATCGTGATGAAACCTGCATGTCGTAGAAGAAGAAAAAAATCTAAGGCATGTGAAATCCGCCAACCCGCACTGGGCCCGCGTGGTGGATTATGGCCCGAGCTCCCTCGATGTAAGGGAAGGTCTGTGCCCGAGCAGTGGGGCAATATAAATAGACTGATGATGATGATGATGTTTTAACAAACCTAAATTTTTATTCATACACTTATTAGTATGTCTGTTTGTATGTGTCTGTCAGGCCTCTGGCCTCAGTGAGGAGCAGGGTCGCGCGGGCCGCGAGCGGCGCGAGGAGCTGGCTACGGCCGCGCTGGCCACGCTCAACAACATCACCTTCTACCGCGACCCGCCGGACGCGACCGACGACCCCCTGGACCCGCAGCCGCAGCCAGGGCACACAGACCCCATGGACGACACGCTGGACTCGCTATGCAAAGGTATAAGTTACCTAACGTTTTCAGAGACTATGATTGAAGGTGTCATAGAAAACGTGGGCCATTAGAAAACCTACGTCTTCATCATCATCAGCAGCAGCACGTATTTGCTGCTGCACTAGGAATGCCGCTAAACTCGATTCTGGGCCTATTGCATCCAGCCCCTGCCAGCCACCTTGAGCAGGTAATCATTTATTCCGAACTTATCCTCAAAGGCTGTTATCGGTATCAGTGATATAGTGAGTGATAGTGATAAATAGCCTGTGTGTTGATCAGTGTTTCCTCTCCCGCAGAGACGTGCCGATGGCTATGTGTTGGGTGTGACGGCGGTGGTGCTGGCGGTACTAGCGGGGCCGCTGCGTGCGAGGCGGTGCGCGCGCTGGGCAACCTCAGCCGCGCGCGCCGAGCCGCCAACATGATCGTCACGGAGGGCGCGCTGGCGACGCTGGAGCCGTACCTGCAACACGGTCAGTCAACACCGCACATACCAGGCCAGGGACAGGCTTACAGCTCGGACTGTTGGGCCATAGGTTGGAATCTACACGTGGAGGCATTGGTGCATTTGGCGACACGAATGACTGCGGACCAGCGTTTTGTATTCAACGTATTCTTAGAACATTTTGTGGACCAAATTATGAAGCCTCGCATCAACTTCCACAACACGATGAGGAGTAGTTCTCGAAAAGGACAACGACTGGGAAACGACTCTCCGACCAGGTGGAGGGATGGTCTGCGCAAGGTGACTGGCAAGGACTGGATTCAGAAAAATTAGAATCGTGTATAGTGTCTGGGAGAGGTCTACGTGCCGCAGTGCTACGGGATGATGAGAGACTAGAGACAGTAGCTGAGGTCTAGCAGCCCAGCAGCGCAATGATAGTCTAAGTAAGTACCAGGAGGCTATAAAAGCAGAGCGGTA
This sequence comes from Tachystola acroxantha, assembly GCA_963506565.1. Taxonomy (NCBI): domain Eukaryota; kingdom Metazoa; phylum Arthropoda; class Insecta; order Lepidoptera; family Oecophoridae; genus Tachystola; species Tachystola acroxantha. The sequence goes on from OY735890.1 coordinate 11,522,120, forward strand.
TTGCGACGACCTGCGTCCAGCAGTGGCCTGATATCACGGTCGTCGCAGATCATCTTCTCGCTCGTATAGCCTCCTGGTACTGCCTGCCTCTAGCAGGTCTGATATTCGCAACCTCGTGCATTGGTATCGTGTGTAATGTTGTATGTGTGCAGGTGATTGCGGCGTGCGATGCGCTGCGGCCGGCGTGCTGGTGAACGTGTGCGGCGCGGGCGCCGGGCTGGGCGCTGGCGGTGTGCTGGGTGCCGCGGGCGGGCCCGGTGCGGCGTGCGCGGGCGCGGTGTGCGCGCGCGCGCTGTGCTCTGCGTCTGCGCGCGGCGACGCGGCGTGCGGTGCGCTGCTGGCGCGCGCGCTGTGGAACGCGCACGCGCACCACGCGCTGCCCGCACACGCGGCTCACGCGGCCGCCGCGGCGCTGGCGGCGTTCATAGGTACACACTAAACAAAACCTGGTTTCCCCCGGCCTGCTTTCTCACAGGCCAGATCGCAACGGGCCAGGCCGCCGGGCCGCGGGAACCGGCGCATCCGATGAGGCCTGCGGTGGCCTGTTGTCTCCCGGCCGGTCCGTTGGGAGTCGGTAAGTCAATGGCGCGACGCGACGGTGCCTGTCGGTGTGAGACAGCAGGCCGGGGATCCCAGCTTAACTGGCGTGCGGTTTTTATAAACTAACCAAAATCTGGCTCAGGGTCGACTTAAACTCGTCCAATGAGTGTCTATTTTAATTTTAGTTCATTTTGATATTGTAGTAAATCTTAATAATTAATTATGTATAGTGTGTGTGTGATTATTGAATGTTCCGTGTGTTGTGTGTGTCAGACGACGAGTCCGTGTTCGCGCCGTGCGAGCGGGACGGCGACAGCGGGCGCGACAGCGAGGGAGACAGTGACAGCGAGCGCGACGGCGACCACACGCACCTCACCGTCAGTACACACACACACACATATACGAGCTATACAAGTACATACAAGCCAAAATTCATAAGCCGATATTCATAAACAGTTTGAATATGAACTCAGCGTTAACTCGCACTTACGACTGTCAAAATTGTATGAAATCTAACAGTTCTTTGTAAGACCGAACTCAAACTCCACTCATGCTCAAAACTGTCTTGACTATCGGTCAGATTTGAGCGAGATAGTCAGTGTTGAAAGCTCGCGTGTGCGCGCTCTTACACCTGGCTAATGTATATGGAGTTCGCCAGTCGTAAGAGCGAGCTCACGCTAATCTTGTGCTTATCAAATTGTCTAGAAACTCGTCTCTCCGTATGTGACGTGGATACTTACCCACCGTAATCTCTCACTGTATTATTCGATACATTATGTGTTGTGTTGTGTGCAGGTGAAGCTGGAGGCGGAGCACCCCGCCCCCGCCTGCGAGCGGGTGCAGGCGCCGAGCCCGCGCTTGCGCACAGGTGATATCACTGGCTGACTCAGCGCCACTCGATAGCCCGCTCTCAGGGACAGGACACACTCCTGTACAAACTGGACATATTGGGACAAGACCTCACAACTTGTCCCAATCAATGCAGTACGAGTCGGTGTGTTATTGCAGTAGTTATCATACACGTACTCATCTGAATTAATCGCGTGTTGAGCTCAAACCCGCCCTCAAGAGCGAATTCAGCTGATACACTCTCAAGACATGATCACCATTTCAAGTAATAAACCAATCTTGAGGGCGTATCACGTGATGTCTGTCTCAAGTCGCGGTTCGCCTGCAATCAGCAAATACGTACTCAAGTGTGAGTTTGACAGGTCTCTTGAGAACTGAGTTTTGTTTATTATACGGCGTTACTCACGTGATACCCGATTCCTAAACGCGCACCTAAGTTAGCCATCTTGAGGTCGTTCTCAAGATTGACTTTTGAGCTGAGAGTGATTTATTAATACGGGCCTTAGAGGCTTTTGGCTTAGAAAATAATTTCATGGTTCCATATCGTATGGTAAATAAATAATCATTTCATTTCTATTGTAACTTAACGTTTTTTGATGAAGCGTGAAAGTGATAAATGTGGAATTGAGGTTAAGAGCGCCTTCAGAGCAGAGGCAGAGTGGCGCGCGGAGGCGGCGCGGCAAGGAAGGCGCTCTTACTTAGGTATGGGCCAATAGCGTCACGCAGGTACTCAACTCATCAACACGAGTCCCGAGCAGCGCCGCGTCTGAGCTCCACATATTGTATTGTGTTTGCAGGTGTCGATGAGAGCCTGTTAGAGCGTGCCGGGTGCGATGTCCCGTGTGCGTGCGGTGCATGCGCGCGGCTGAGCGCGTGGGAGGAGCTGGTGTGCGTGGCGCTGCCGCTGCTGGAGCTGCTGGGGGAGGGGGAGGGGCAGCAGGCGGGGGAGGGGGCGGGGCGAGCGGACGCGGCCGTGGGCACGGACTGAGCGCCATGCAGGGGAAGACCAACGTGCAGGGATAACGAGGTGCCATTGAGAGCTGCACTAGCCCACGCTAGGGGCGCAGAAGTATCGCAGTTCCCGGGGCTCAGCAACAATGACACGTGGTGGAACACACCAGGAAGTGTAGTCGGTACTCCGGCCCTTCAGTGCGTCGAGCCCGACATAATGAACCCGCTCCTCCGGGCGTGGTGGGTGGTACACGGATACGTGTGTTACCTGGGCCAAGAAAGGTGGAGACCATCATCCCACACACCGCCAAACCGGAGCTCCGGCCGGGGAGGCAGTCAGCGCTAGCGGTCGCCGCCACGCCGCGGAGCTGTCAAACTAATGTCAAACGCCTTGTGATAATGTCACTTTGACAGCACCGCGGCGTGGCGGCGACCGCTAGCGCTGACTCGTGCTACAAGGGCTGGTTACTGGCTATGAACGTCGGGCGTGGTGCTCCGCTGGCTATACGAGTGTGTGGGAGCGGACCACCGACACTTGGCCCGATGCTCACATACAGTTCTGAGCACGAACTCGGCGTGAGCTCGCACTTACCGACTATCAAAATTGTATATGAAAAGGGACAGTTGTAAGACCGTACTCAACCCACATTCATACTAAATCACGGAACTACTGAGAATACAGGCTCGTATATTGGCCCTAACATTACTCAGGGTTGGTGCGAGCCGGCCGCTCACAGACATGGGGTCTGCAGGATGTAGGTAGAAGCTTTAGTCGCCAGTACTCTTCAAAGCTGAGATTCAGAGACCACGTCTTGGAGCCCTAGCATAGACATACAATCATATTGCACAGACGTGGTAACTTACGATAGAGACAATGTTGAGCGCGAGCTCGCTCCTACAACTGTCAAATGCTATGAGTAAGACGATTTTGCCAGTAGCAAGAGCGGGCTGACAGGCTCCATACATACAGGGTGGTCTTGAGTTCATTCGGCAAATTGAAACTGGTGGTTGTACTCATGTAAAATATTAAATTGGTAGGGTTGTAATGTATCAAAACTGCAAAAAATTTAACTAATTACGTCACAAGTCACACCACTCCAAAGCGCAGTAACGAGGTTGAATTTATTGTAAATATTTTTTTCATTTTACCCCGAATTGTTTAATTTATTTACACATTGTGCGGAGTTAATGTATGTCACCATCCATTTAGTTTTGTCGAATGAATTCAAGGTTGTATGTATGGAGCATAGTATCAGCCCGCTCTTGCTACTGGCAAAATCGTCTTACTCATAGCATTTTGACAGTTGTAGGAGCGAGCTCGCGCTCAACATTGTCTCTATCGTAAGTTACCACGTCTGTGCAATATAACTTATGAAGACTTGAAAGGAAATAATGATTGGTTCCGTTGACCGATAGATGTTATGTCAATTGTATATAAAGCTACTTAGATCTCGTTATTACTTGTATTATACAGTCATATTGTTATCGGGAATTTACAGATGTATTATTGTTAGTTTACTTACGGTAAGTAGATGTAATACCTGTCATGGTAAATAATAAACGAATTTACATTATCGAAGGCGTTTTGTTCTGGCACCTCCCGTACCTACTCTCACAACACAACAAACTTTAATACAAAACTTGATGGTACCTTAAATATAACAAATTCACTAAATATTAAATGGAGAAAAAATTTACGACGGAGATTCGAACCTCGCTATCCCGTCCCGTGGCACGCTCTATACCAACAGAGCTACCGCGACTCGTATTTGGGTCGGCGAAATCGTTCCCCATTCGTCTAGGTAGCGAGCCGAAATGGAGAGGTCCCTAGTTCGAATCCCGCGTCGCGACATAAAATCTTATGCCCTTATTTCTCTGAGGGTACAACGATTCGGTAACGGATATGTACGAAAACATCAGACCACATAAAAAAAATCATTCGAAAATCGTCCTTGGAGCGAGCCAAGTCTGTCCAAATATTCCGCGTCACACAAACACGCACCAACAGGCCGCTTATAAGATAACAGAAATATTCTAAACTACTTGACCTATTGAAATAATTCACTGTTAGATAGATAAATATTTAAAACTATAATATGTAACTGTAAACTGCCCCCGCGGCGCCTGGCTGCCCCCAGCTCCTCGCGGCCAGACGTGTTGCCGTCCCTCCTGGCTGGCTGGTGCATGTCATGCTGGGAACGGTGGAACACAGAGAAAGGTGTACAGGAGAGTTTTTAAGGTTGAGATTATCTCAAAAACTACTTGACCTATTGCATGAATTATTTCACTGTTAGATAGATAAAAGTTAAAACTAGAATACCTATTTTATTTTATTCTATGTAACTGTAAAATAATTTTTGAATTCGGTCCAGTAGTTTATGAGAAAATGCCAACCTTATTGAGGCCACTGTATCTCTGTCTTCGTGTGTACCACCTGCCGGCACTCTGCGTCCGTCCGTCCGGTCGTCCGGCTGATTACAGTGCACCAGCAGGTACCAGACCGCCGTCCGGCCGGCCGGTCTGTGGGCGCGGCCGGACGGACGCCGGCCGGACGCCGCGACGGAACCGCGTGGTGTCGCAACCAGCCGGACGACCGGACGGACGGACGCACGCGACAGGCGCACGCAGCGACCCGGAACACAGCCACGCCCTCACATACAGCACGAACATAATATCAGCAACTGGAGATATTGACGCGGAATATAACGAATCTAAGGCTATGTGTAATCCACCAATCGGCACTGGGCCCGTGTGGGGGATCGTGGAATTTATTAAGTATGTTAGTTTCATTTAAAATATCAACACTTATAACACAAGTGGTGGATGGACCATGGGAAGAGAAAATTCCCGTGGTTCACCCTGGGTGTACCACGGGAAGAAAAACTGAGGACCACGGGCAATAACCCGATATAAAGGAAGGTCTGTGTCCGAGCAGTGGGGACATAAAAGAATAGGTTGATGATGATGGTAAAATGTAAGCAATCATTTAAATTTTCTCTAGTCTCAGTAGTTCGGTTATTTTGTCCGATGTCGAACTTGTATGTCTGTTTGTTCGTTTGCAGTAAGTATTATGTATGTATTTCCAAAGGTAATTGGTATAATTGGATTTTACGCTGTAGTCCTTGAGCTTCAGGTAGGCGGAGAGATCGGACCTATAGCTTCCAGTTCATAATACTCTCTATCGCTTCATCAACGTATCCATCGCTTTGGTTTCAATGTACATTCGCGCCGCTCCTTGCCCGCAGACTGTCCACCAGGTAGCGAGCGGACTGCTGGGTGGAGCTCATACTTAGGTGCGACAGGCGGATTGAATGCTGGGATTGAATTACATCACGTTGTTACTGGGACCAACAACAAGATCCTGCTGCTGTCAGAGTGGGAGATAGTCATGGTGTGGGGACGCTACGCATGGTTTCTTACGGTTCACGTGGAGGGAGTTGTTTTGTTCTTTGAGTATTGCCTGCGGGTCGAGAGCAGGGTGGGGGGGGTGGGGGGGGGGCGTCTGGTACTCATCCAAGCACATCAAGTGTAACACTTTGGACCGTTCTTATTGACTAAATAAGCACTAATAAATCGTAAGACCTGACATCGTTCCGCAAGTGTTACCATTGATCTGCTGTTGTCGATTCCGCGCACCCTGTACTCGCCGCGGGTCCGCCGCATGTGCTATAAGCGCGCGCACTCACCGACACTCCGCACTCCGCAACCCTCACTGAGACCGCGACACTCGCACACGACACAACGCCGCTGCATAAGTATCAGGACCTCATGAAACTACGTGCTATCAAGAGCACACACTTCGCAACGCAACCACTCAACCAAACTTGCCCGCGTTACAACTGGTTTACGTTGCAGCGGGTTTGTGATTCACCCAATCAGGAGCCGTTTAGTTTACGTGCAGGCCGAATAAGCTAACCTAAGTGCAGTTGCATCACTGGAAGCATCCATTATAGCTAGCCGGTACAATTGCATTGATTACGTGCAATGGCAGGTCATTAGCGGCATTCCTCGCACCTGTCCTGCCTGCGGTCTGCCTGCCGCCTGTGCTCGCAGTCATTCCCCGTCGCGTGGCTATGTGTCGAGCACGCGTACTGCGAGCGCTCCCCTGCGTGCTGGCGCTGTGCGTGCTGCGCGCCGTGCTGAGCGCGCCGGCACCAGCACCAGCTGGCCTGCTGCTGCCGCCGCCGGTGCCGCGCGCCCGACGCGACTCGGCGGACAACCGGCTGGACTCGGCGGAGCTCAGCGTCATCTCGCTGCCGGACCTGGTGAGTACCGCAACTGCAATACAGGCTGGCCTTGAATTCATTAGACAAAATTAAATAGATAGTTAGGCTTGTGACATACATTAATTCTGCACAGCATTTAAGTACCTACTTACTTAAATTAAACAACATGGGGAAAAAAACTATTTATTTTTATTATTACAACCATTACAATTTCAACAGGATAATACCCAATAATAAATTGTAGTCAATTAAATATCCTAAAAAGATTATTAAAGTCTAAAATATAATCAATAAAACAATATTTACAATAAATTCAACTATCCAAAAACTCATTAATTTGATGCGCATCGTTACTGTGCTTTGGAGGGTTTTTTACACTTTAATGTATCTTAAATTTTTTGCAACGATTTCTTTCACTGGAATCTGACCTAATGATCATTTTTAAGGGCATTGAGTGACTTGTGACGTACTCGGTTCAATTTTTTTTTGCAGTTATGAGTTACTAAAAAACCTTACCTATTTAATATTTATCATGAGTACAACCCCCAGTTTCAATTTGTCGAATGAACTCAAGACCAACCTGTACACAGTGTAGCGATTGATGTGGAGGAACCAAATGTTAAGAAACAACCAGGAGCTGTGTCCTGGTGATCAGTTAATGATTGATCACGCAACTATGGAGCTCTATCGCTCTTAGCTATAGGGCAGCCTAAATTTTTACATGTTCTTGTGTTCGCGTATTTCGTTTATAACTTTGTGGACCACGCAAGACCAGCGTCATTACTTGTGCTTCTTAATAATAATAATAAATCAATTTATTGCCGCAATAATTTTTTACATACTTACTTAAAAGTAACTTAAAAACTAAAGTACATGCCCTTGCTAGCAGAGACATAGGAGCGTCTCGTTCCGACTAGCGGCCGGGTATTATCCGTTACGAGTGGCAATGGGCGAGGGACTCAGTATCCGCTGGCGATGACTTCACTAATGAAGTCAATCACCACCACTGATTACCACTTCTACTAATACTTATAATAAATAAATCATATCCCCCCTGTTTGAGCTGAAACAGAGCGCGAGAGCCACAGCACCAACAGCGCGGATTTCTTACAATAAATTAAACTCTAAAAGTTGTATAAACTATTGATAATTGTGATAAAATCCAATGACAAATAAAATGAATAGGAAACAATATAATACCGTCATATAGTCTCAGTTTATTAATGTCCCACAACAGTGGCTGATTGTCAATAATGTCAATATGGCTACATATAGTTCGCAAATAGTCTCTCGATCCTTGACATCACGCAACACTTCCTCGCTGGCGTGGCGTCACGCGGACAGCAAGCAGCAGGCAGCGGGCAGTAAGGGCGGACCTTCACCTTCAACCAGTAAAAGTTGTACCCGAGACAACACGTAATAAATACGCAGACGTATAACGTTCATAGTTTTACACAAAACAATAAAAAAAAATTGTTTTATATTTGGTCGGTGAACAAATAATTCCGTACATACTTCAATACTAAATCATTTTTTTATGGAACATGATGAAAAGAATCTTGCCGTGGGCAGGACTTGAACCTGCGACTGTGTCATCCGTGACACACGCTTACCAACTGAGCCCCCACAGGCCACGTAACATACTCTATAAGTATGAATAAGTAATACGATGAAGATTTTCGTTGGTCGTGGCCTCTGGTGGCTCAGCTGGTAAGCGTGTGTCACGGATGACAAAGTCGCAGGTTCGAGTCCTGCCCACAGCAAGATTTTTTTCATCATGTTCTAATTAAAAATGATTTAGTATTGAAGTGTGCTAAATTATAGGTAAGTACATACGGAATTATTTCCGATGCCGCTTATTGAGTTGCAATCCTTATTGCGTGTCCTGCGTGGCGTGTGCTAGCATAACATTAACCCTGTTAGCCATAAACGTGGCTCAACGCTTTTCGACGGTCTAAAGCCGTGGTTCCTACCAATGCCGTGAGAGACAAAAATTGTCCACGAACGATTACAAATAAGGTACAAAAAGGAATTTTCCAAAAATTCAATGATTTATCTTAATCGTTGCGATTAAAGTTTATTTTACCCGAAGGAAAGGAGGGTTATTTAACCGTGTGGTCCATTCTAATAATATCTAGCTAGTCCATCCGTTCTAATAACACGAAATCAAAATATTCCTTGCCATTACGGTTCTCAAAACGTCATATCGCGTGTGACAGGGACAGTGCTATTGCGTTGGTGTAGCGGCGTCTCTGTTCGGCGCGCTATGACATGATATGATTTCATCGTTTTGACAACGGTAATAGGGGGCTGGGAGCCACTGGACTAAAAGCATCGGTCCCTTTCCCGAAGTGTGAAAGTGTCAAAACACTGTTTAAGGGAAGAGGTTAAACTTGGTTTATGTGTATAGGTGTCCCACACTGCGCGGCACGCAATAACCGCTTGTATAATAGTGCATGTGCTGGATCCAGTCGGTGCGGCGCCGGCGGGTGGTGGTGCGGCCGACCGCGTGAACCAGTTCCAGCCTGCTACTGGAACACAAACTACTAACGAGCGGACGTTACAACATAATAATTAGCTACTTATATTACCTAGGAACACTTAGTAATACTGGTATAACCCGAACTTGTGTACTTACCGACAATTAACTGAAATTTTTCCTTATACTTATTAATCTTTGCTGCAATTATCAATGCCTTCGATTAGGGACCTTATGTGGATAAGAATACTTGTGCCCCAAAGCATAATAGGTGGCTATTATGCTTTGGGGCACAAGTCGTAGGTATTAGGGAAACCCGTGATGCCCGTGAAGGAACCCTTGGCTTTCGTAGAAAAATTAAAATCTATAATCTGTGCATTGCATAATATACAATTGTTAGTTCAGTCAACTAATCCAATTTGAAATTTTTCCCATTTTAAGGCAAATTCTCGAAGGGAGGGTTTGTGTGCTGATGGCTTCCCAAATATATATTACAAACTTATGATAATAGGTATCAAGAATCACTAGTAGAAATATACCACGACGCAATTGTAACAGGTATCTACACTTGCGTACAAATACCTAATTGCTATGACCATGTCGTCAGGCGGTGTCCGGCTCCGAGCAGAGGCCGGTGAGTGCGGGCCTGCAGCGCGGCGACGACGATGATGACAGCATATCATTGACATCACAGGTCAGTCACACCATCCGCCTCACTCAACACACTACCGCTAAATGTACTCATACCTACAGCGGCGGCAATTAACATCCCCATAATGATCGCCACCATAACCACAGTCATAAGACAACTCTCATCTGTGTCCGTCGCGTCGCTGCGCTCACATTCAGCGCGGAAACCACGAACGTAGCGCTGGCCAGCAGTGTGTCATCAACGTATACACGACAATTTTGATATCGCTGCACTACTGCACTGCGTTGTCCCGTCTGTCTGTCTGTCAAGATCTTATTCTCAGAAACTCGAACTTGAAATACCAATACCAAATACTGGGGGCTGAAATCTCATGCAGCCGTAAAAAAATCAAACTTCTACGGCAATACAATCAAAAGATATGGCCGTTTATGTCGCATTTTCCCGCATATAGTATTGAAAACCCGAATAACATTGTTATTATGTGTTGGTGACGGTGCCGTGCTCCCCACATTCCAGGAAGACAACTTTGCCGCGGCGTCTTCCGGCGGCCCCGGCACCACGCCCGCGCCCGCGCCAGACCCGGACCCCTTCGACGATGATGATGACGACGACTTCGAGCCCATGAGCACGTCCAGCACCGGGGGCGGGGGCAGCAACATATTCAGCCTGCTGCGGCTGGCAGGCGCGCTCTTCCCAGGCTCAGGGGGCGGGAACGTGAGTAGCATGCACTACTAACAGCACGCCGCCTGGCACAGACAATGACTGCGGTCTATTTGTGGATCTGATGACACCAACCCATTACCACAATCCATGTCACTACCGTTCTGCGAGCCCGCGATAACTATTATCAAAGTCGTGCCGGATCTCTTCTCGAAGCGGACGGCGTGTGTCGGCCCGGAACAGATGCATCCTAAAGTTCTTCAAGGTGTATCTGGTCTGGGCCACCAGCGTCAGGGAGGCGCACATTTAACGTACCACACATATTGCACCGCTTGCCATAATTTTCTGCAAAGCGACACCGGCTACATCAAGGTCACCATCGCCCCAGTGGCCCAGTCCCATCCCAACCTTTGCCACTTTCGGCTCCGATGGGACTTCACAAAATTAACACTGATGTTCGCATTAAGCACTCGTGTGACTGCTCTAACATACTTCTATTGCACCTCTTTCGTGATTGTGTTGCGCACCGCGTGTTGTGGAGTGATAGCACGTGAAGACTGAGTGACCAGTAGGTACACAGCACTCTAAGCCAGTACAAGGTAAGCTACTTTTGGAACTAACCTAATAAGTATCTATTATTTAGAATTTGAATTACGCATTATCCATGCTCGGTGAATAAATTAGAACATGATGAAAACGTCGCTCAGTTGGTAAGAGCGTGTCACGGAATGACAAGGTCGCAGGTTCAAGTCCTGCCCACGGCAAGAACTTTTTCATCATGTTCTAATTTATCTATTATTTGATGACAAGGTGGATTGGCTGGCATGAAAACGCGGCTTTTGGCTGAGATTCCGAGTCTAGCTTTGATTCGTACAATTGAAACGTTTGTCCACTCTTGCAGGTAATAATAAGGAACCTAATACGCGACCTAGTGTTTGGCAACCAGGTGCCTGGACTAGGGAGTCCGCTAGGGTACGCCCCGGGGGGTGGCCTGTTCCTGCGCCGCAGCGACCGCGTGGAGGACAACGAGGTGGACGGCGTCGTGGGGCTGGAGCCGCCGCCGCCCCCGCCCCCGCAGACCCTGCAGCGACAGCGGGCAGACGACAGCGAGTCGGACACATCAGAATCAGACACATCCGAGTCCGATACATCTGAATCCGAGGAATCCTCCTCGGCATCCGACGCGGAGGAGGACAATGCGGCCGAGGAGAGCGTGGAGGACGCGACCGATAACGAGGACAGCGGCTCCAAGTCCAAGGTGGACTCCGCGTCCGTCAGCCAGTCGCAGTCCGAGTCTGAGGAGGAGCCGCCGGGCGGGGGCGACGGACAGGGGGGAGGCGTCCTGGGCCTGCTCGCCGGCCTCAGCGGCGGGGTGAGTCTGACACATACACGTGGTGCTGCGGTGTATGCCGGGGCCGTCACCTAATGGGCTGGTGTGTTTGCAGGAGGACGGCCAGTCGGACCTGGGCTCGCTGCTGGCTGCCGTCAGCGGAATAGTAGTCAATCTCAGCGTGAGTGGCGTCCAGTGCATTGTGAATTTGTTGGGAATTCAAAGCGTTCTTATTGACTGTGTTGCGTAATGTTGCAGGGCGACGGGATCGACCTCAACGCTCTCATCGCGTCCGGCCTGGGACTGTTTGTCGGGCTGCTGGTACGTACTCGTCTACCCACGGTATCAGGGTGAGGAGCGGTCAGTGAGTAACGTTGCTGTGTCCTCAGTCCGAGGGCGAGGAGAACCCCGGGTCGGTGGTGGCGAGCTACCTGCTGACGTCGCTGGACACGCTGACGGGCGGCGGCTCCAAGAACAACGGCGCATTCTTCGGCTCCTTCCTCTCCAAGCTGATCAAGGGCACGAGCGCGGTGAGCAACACGGACACGGCGCAGCCGCACGCTCGGGGACATGCAGTCTCCATCTTATACACCCGCTTAGCTAGAGAGCCTGCTTGTAGTATACCTTATTGTATAGGTTACACGGTACGCACAATGCGTTACCGCCATTGCTTCATACCGCCTGCTAGCTGTAAGAGCTAGTGCGATAAATGTACCGGGTGATTGATATTGCATGGATTCTATAAGATTCCCATGAGTTAATGCCAACGTAAGTTCGCTCGCTAGCACCTTATAGTCATTCTTTGCGACTTGTGGCGAAAACATTTAATTGGCTTTTTGCAAATATTTAAATGACAATATAACTGGTTTTGGTTTTCCATATCTCAATACAGTATAATAGAATGTTTTGGTTCCCTTCGTCAGTTGGTGGACCCCGAGGCTAGTACCGAGGAGAGCGGTTCCGGGGAGCCGCAGAAGGACTCCGGCGGGTTCCTGCTGAGCTTCCTGGCGGGCCTGCTGGGGGACATGTCCGCCGGCAGCTCGGGCGGGAGCAAGCACTGGGAGCGCGCGGGGGCGGACACACCCGTGACCCGGGCAGTGTCCACCAGCTGACCCCCGGGCGGCGGGGGCGACGGCGGCTTTAGTTAACTCAGTGATTGTTAATTTATTTTGTACAAATTAGATTAGAATTTAGCCATGGAAATAAAGATTATTGATAGCGTTGCTGGTTTATTAGTTATCTAAGCTTTTTATTTTATAGCTGTTTCGAGCGTTGTAACCCCAACCCACACATTGCCCGTTTCTTCCTGTAGACCACCGAGGTGAACTACCGAGGTGGTCCACGGGCAATAACCCGCCATTTCAACCCCCAGTTCATATTCCTGTACATTCTAAAAAGGCAATGAATAATGCATGAAATCTGAAACATAATGCAAGGTGGCTGGGCAGCGGGCAGTGGGGAGGGACTGGGCGCAGGCCGGGACTCGTGTCACGCCTCGGGAGAGGCCTGCGTCCAGCAGTGGACTGATGATAAGATGGGACACTAGAGGCAGGCAGTACCAGGAGGCTATAAGATCGAGGACGTGTGTGCGCAGGCCTGCGTCCAGCAGTGTAATGATAAATGCTATCCTATCCAAGTGGTCCCTCCACCTGCTCGAACCCGCGTGCTTGTCCTCTTTTGTTTGTAACTTTTATACGTAAGTAAGTATGTATTCATAGCATATAATTTTATTAAACTGTTTGTCTCCGAATAAAATAAACTATTGAGCTGTTTCCATAAAAGCTTTATTTCATGTTAGTGTGGGTACAAATGTTGATGTGTTCGTGCAGCTACATGTTATTTGGTGTCAGTTAGTTTCTCCTGCTCACTCGTCTACGCGCGACCGCTCGGCGACTGGCGCGGACAGTGATCATATGGAAAATATTCCGCGGTAGTTTTGTATAAAATATTCAGCCCCTATGTTTTTATTCTGGCCGAATCGACCACAATATTAAAAACTAGGTGTCGACTCATCCGATAGTGACACCACTAGCGGGTGAGTCGACGCCTAAATTTTTAAATGGGAAGCTGATGTTTCACCTGAGGATGAATTTTTTATAAATCGTCACCTAACCGCTTGTCGCTCGTTCGACTATTGGTTCGACCACACCAAATACAGGTAAGTTTCAATTGGTTGGAGACGGTTATTCCACTATGGATGGGGACCCAGTGGGGATTGGTGGAATACACAGGCATTTAGATTTTTCTCTTCGGCATGCTTCCTCGCATCTACAAACTAGTTCGCTAGCTCTTACAAGCGTCAAATTCCATATAAGTACGTTTTATATTGTAACAGTGAGCTCGCGCTCACGTATTTGTGTTGTGCTCAAGACTGTCTGAGAATACCGGCATTTGAGCATGAGTATAACTGAGTGCTCTTACAACTGTCAAACTATACGTAATATGTAATTTGTCTATATTATAAGAGCTAGTTGTATAGGTACCTACTGTTGAATAAGAAATAACTAGGCCCTTCTATGTAACATTGTAGTAAAACTTTATGATTTTATCGTGTTTCAGCCCCGCACCCCCGAGCCCGGCGCCGGCTCCAGCGCCGCCTCCCCGCTCACCACCCTCAAGCTGGACGTGCTGCGCGCCCTGCTGCAGTTCCTCACCAGCGCCCTCGGACTGGCCTCCTCCTCCTCCTCCTCCTCGCTGGGGAGTGGGAGTGGGGGTGGGGGGCACGCGTAGTCTCTCGTCACCAATATACACGATGCCACCGAACACATGTGTTTCAATGTTTCTACCACAAGGGGGTGATTTCGACGCGAGCATCTTTGTAAAAATTTACCTACCATTGCCAGCTTTGTACAGAATCTATAACTACGATGTCATGAAAAGCCGTCAATGAACATTCAATTTGAGTATATTTGCCAACATTTGCGCACATGTGTGGCGCCGATCGTTTTTAATTTGACGCTTTGGGACGCTACATTTGAAGAGGCTGTGAGAAGAGCACAAGACCGTGTCTCCTGGCACATTCACAGGTCATGCATGCCCAGACGGCACCTGCTGGTGAGGGCCACGATCCTCAGCACTGAGACAACGATTAGGGAGGAGGAGGGACGCTCCATTACTGCAATATTTTTGGAAGTTTTAACAAACGACAACGAAACGCGGCCATATGTATCATTCCAAGTGTCAAATTGAAAGCGATTACGAAAACGATTGAAGTTGCGGATGGCCAGCAGGAACCCACGGACGGGCAAACGCAGCGATGGAGGGATGACCTTCGCAAGGTGGCTGGCAGGGGCTGGGTGCAGAGGGCCGAGAGTAGGGTTGAGTGGTGCTACAGGCTGATGATGATGTGGTCCCCCGCAGCCCCCTCAGCCACAGGCTACATCCGGATCTCCGCCACGGGCTGGAGGGTGAGCTCGCTGACCTGCACACATACAGCACATGATGAATAAACAATAGGGATAGGTATTATCCGTGTTTAGAAAAGTGTCTGAACCTAACGTAGCCTCTAATATTTATAGCCATTTTTTAAATGCAGCTTAAACTTAAAAAATTCCAAAAGCCAAGATTCATTTTGGGTTCCGAACAAATGAACTCATGTGATTATGCTGAGGATATATCTGAAACTAGTTATAGTCCAAGATTAACGTCAAAGATCTTGATGGTCAGAGTCAGTTGATCACTCTTGTGTCATTTTTTATTTTATTTATTTATTTTTATTTGATAGGAAAACTACACATAACATATGGGCAATACTTTAACTTAAAACTGAAGTTTTCGCCTATAGACGTGAAGGTGAACTGGCTACTTGGATGTCGTGTGTATGCTCAGAGAAATAGGGTCATTATTTCTCTGAGTGTGTGTAACTGGTGTCTGAATTGTGTATCACTCCGCACTCCACTGTGTGGGCCCGCTGTGCGAGGGGTTGGCCACAGGTTGGTGCCCACAGACTGTGTTGATGATGTCGTGTGCTGTGCCGTGTGTTGTGTTGATGCTGGATGTCGTGTTGCGTACGTTAACATGCGGCGGCGTGGCGAGCGCGTACAGCATGGCGTCTGCCACGTCGCGCGGCTGCAGCGGAAGGAACGACACGGCCGGCAGCGCCTCGGACGACATCTCAGTGGCCACCAGTCCAGGGGACAGGCTCTGAGGGGGAACGAAACACCCTTTAGCAGCTGGTATCACTACGAGCCTCTGGCAGTACAGAGGCAACAGATTACGTAATTGAATCTAGCTAGTTGCATGTTGTCTCCTAAGACATTGTTGTAATCGTCGTTGATTCCTCCCCCACGGCTGGGAATACACGACTAAAGTGTTGTGTTGAGGCGTGTGCTGGTTTTTCCGGTCACCGGCCACGGACTGCTGGCCACCGGTTGCGCCACGCTGCCGCCACGGCACCGCTCGGGCGCGAGGTCACGCAGACAATGGTCAAGGAGGTGCTCGGAGACACTCTAATAGCAAAGCTTATGACGATTGATAACGACAATTGTATTTATTTATTTAACTTTCAAAATACAAATACAAAAGCTAATTAGATCTACCGCCCGTCTAATAATGATGTCAGAATGGTGAGAGAATGAATGCCAGGTTCCGACTGTGACGGGAGGAGGAGAGTCATGGAAGTCATGTAGGCTGTAGGCATAGGCCGGGGTTGTGGCTCACAAACGGAGCTTGATTGATTTGGATGTGTCGGTAGTTCCTCTCGACCAGGTGCCTATATAGGATTTTAATTTAATTTTGTATTTGAATCTCGTGATGCATATCCATAATGTTATCAGTCTGTCAGTGAATCTAGTGTAGGTAAGCATAGGTAGGTATAGCGTGACATGTGTGAGAGATGGTAGGAAAGGATACTCTAGGCGAGTGTGGTGTGGCCACAGACCACTTACCCCATAGACATGAAATCGGTACAAATTTGTAAGCGAAAATTTTTGTCAAGCGATAGGCGCTATTAGACGAAGCGGGGGGCAGGGGCGCCATATTAAACCTGTTTCGGTATCTCAAAGTTACGCGTGTCGCGAAGCAATTTTGCGCTCATGTGCGGGCAGAAACGGGCGCCCTCCTGGTGCAGGGCTATGTGGTAAGTGGTCTGTGGATGCGGCAGTATGTATGTATTGTGTTGTGTGCATTGCACTGACCGTGAGCTTGATGTTTGAGTGCGCGTGCGCGAGCTCGTTTGCGAGCGCGGCCGCGAGCGCCGTGACGCCGTGCTTGCTCGCCGCGTACACGTTGAACAGCGGAGAGAACGGCACGTAGTGGCCGGCGATACTGGATGCACAACAACGCACACATATAACATACAGTACAGTACAGACAGATCTCGAACTAAGGCGAAATACTATGGTTGAGGTTATATCGAATGCTACTTGACCAAATCCAAAAAATCTTTTACTAGATAACAAAATACAGGGTGTAACGTAAAGGGTATAGAGGATATGAAGCCGAAAGGAGGGTGTTCAGTATCGGTAACCGAACAACTTTTGTTTTACGACTTTTCGAATAAAAAAATAAATTAATGTCTCATACAAATCGATCAGCTGACTGGCACGAAACGTATGAAAAGCCAAAAAATAAAAGTCGTCCAACAAAAGTTGTTCAGTTACCGATACTTAACACCCTCCCTTCGGCTTCATATACCCTTTACGTTACACCCTGTATAATCCAAAAAACAACTATCAACCAACATGCATTCTAAACCAGTTACTGAGTCACAATTTCCTCCTTGGGGTCGAGCACTTCCTCAAACCAGTGACCATTGTCCGAGGTTAGTGCTTGAAGTCCGAGGTGAATATGTTGGTGACCACTAAATAGAGAAGAGATTGCATACAACAATTTACAGCAAATCAATATAACTTGTAGCACGAGTCAGCGCTAGCGGTCGCCGCAACGGCGCGGAGCTGTCAAAGTGTCATTATTATAAGGCGTTTGACATTAGTTTGACAGCTCCGCGGCGTTGCGGCGACCGCTACTGCAGCTCATGCTATCCCCGCTGTCCCCGGCCGTGCCGTGTGCCTATGTCCGTGCGCGCACCTGTTCACTATGATGATGTGCCCGTCCACTCGGCCCCGCGTCATGGCGGCCACTGCGTGTCGCGCGCACAGCACGGCGCCGCGCAGGTTCACGTCCAGCGTGCGCAGCAGCGCGGCCTCGCTCAGCGCGCTCCCGGCGCCGCTCACGTCTAACACAACAACTAGATGCTTATACCGACATAGACCCAGTGAATAATGTATGGTGCTTCCCCCCGAGGGTTAAGCCGCTGTGCCGGGCAGGTAGCAGCAGATGATCCGTCTCTGCGTGAGTGTAATTGTAAGTCGGTAATTCGCGGTATCTTTTATTGCAAGTGGGTCCTATAACAACTGTATGTGTGTGTAAAACGTTTCCTATACAAAATAACATATACAGGGTGTAACGTAAAAGGTATATGAAGCCGAAGGGAGAGTATTCAGTATCGGTAACCGAACAACTTTTGTTCTACGATTTATCGATTTTCACGAATTTATTTTTTGACTTTTCATACATTTCGTACCGGTCAGCTGATTTGTATGAGACAATAATTTATTTTAATTTTTTATTCGAGAAGTCGTAGAACAAAAGTTGTTCGGTTACCGATACTGAACACTCTCCCTTCGGCTTCATATACCCTTTACGTTACACCCTGTATATCTCTACTATTTGAGCGCTTAGAGGGTAGCTTTTTATTTTATTTTAACAGGAAAACCAACAACTAAACAATGATAGAATACATAAATTACAATAGTAACAAAAAACTAATTACAGGTTCTCACAAATAGTAAAAACATAATAATAAATACAGCAAAAATCGACACTATGGCATTGACAACGTTCCGAATACGGAATAGCCAACATCTTGGCGCTCCTGTTATTGTGGCGTCTTGGGCCTCGTGCTAGCACATCTAGTAACACAATAAGCTACTTAGTCGTAGCGGAGCGGAGGCTGCATGTATTGTAAGTATAACAATCTGTCTGTCTGTTGGTACTCGTACGTAGGAACAGTACCGTGTTCCTCCTCGAGGGCACGTCGCGTCGCCGGACGCGCGTCCGGCGACCCATTAGGTCAATGGGAGATCATTAAGCTCGTCTCATTAATCAATTATTGATGGCTCGTACCTACTGGCCATCCCGAGGGACTCGCCCGCCGCCCGCCGCCCGCTAGCTAGCTACCTACCCAGCTTTACAACATGCCAATTTCATTCCTTGAATGTTTGTTGGTCTGTCTCCATTGCTGTATGGAGCTGTATGGTAACAAACCAAAACTTGGCATCAAATAGTGGCTCGGGAACCTTGTATATCCGATTGCAGAAAGGAGGAGAACAATATTTTTCGAGTGTATGTCGGTGTCTTTGTATAACCTTTGATGGATTATGATGATGTTGATTTGATGTTGGTATAGGGATGAGGTATCGTTAGGCTCGTCTCAAGATGGAACCATCATGAAATCAATCACAGAACTGCAATAAAATACAGTAAGTATATTTCAAACACGCAGTGGGGCTGTTGTCATCCGACTGCGCAAATAAAACATACCTAACCCAAGAGGGTTGTTTTTTTGAGTGCACGTGCACGCCGCCGAGCTCGCTCTCGGCCCACCGGAACGCGGCCGACAGTGGTGTGCGTACCCGTGATGTGGCCCGCTGTGTGCACGCCCGCGTTGCTGACGAGCACGTGCACGCCGCCGAGCTCGCTCTCGGCCCACCGGAACGCGGCCGACAGTGGTGTGCGTACCCGTGATGTGGCCCGCTGTGTGCACGCCCGCGTTGCTGACGAGCACGTGCACGCCGCCGAGCTCGCTCTCGGCCCACCGGAACGCGGCCGACAGTGGTGTGCGTACCCGTGATGTGGCCCGCTGTGTGCACGCCCGCGTTGCTGACGAGCACGTGCACGCCGCCGAGCTCGCTCTCGGCCCACCGGAACGCGGCCGACAGTGGTGTGCGTACCCGTGATGTGGCCCGCTGTGTGCACGCCCGCGTTGCTGACGAGCACGTGCACGCCGCCGAGCTCGCTCTCGGCCCACCGGAACGCGGCCGACAGTGGTGTGCGTACCCGTGATGTGGCCCGCTGTGTGCACGCCCGCGTTGCTGACGAGCACGTGCACGCCGCCGAGCTCGCTCTCGGCCCACCGGAACGCGGCCGACAGTGGTGTGCGTACCCGTGATGTGGCCCGCTGTGTGCACGCCCGCGTTGCTGACGAGCACGTGCACGCCGCCGAGCTCGCTCTCGGCCCACCGGAACGCGGCCGACAGTGGTGTGCGTACCCGTGATGTGGCCCGCTGTGTGCACGCCCGCGTTGCTGACGAGCACGTGCACGCCGCCGAGCTCGCTCTCGGCCCACCGGAACGCGGCCGACAGTGGTGTGCGTACCCGTGATGTGGCCCGCTGTGTGCACGCCCGCGTTGCTGACGAGCACGTGCACGCCGCCGAGCTCGCTCTCGGCCCACCGGAACGCGGCCGACAGTGGTGTGCGTACCCGTGATGTGGCCCGCTGTGTGCACGCCCGCGTTGCTGACGAGCACGTGCACGCCGCCGAGCTCGCTCTCGGCCCACCGGAACGCGGCCGACAGTGGTGTGCGTACCCGTGATGTGGCCCGCTGTGTGCACGCCCGCGTTGCTGACGAGCACGTGCACGCCGCCGAGCTCGCTCTCGGCCCACCGGAACGCGGCCGACACGGACTCGGGCTCAGACACGTCGCACGCGTGCGATACGATGCTCCCGCTGCCCACCACCTGAGACTGCAGCGCCTGCACAACACACAATACATATATAATACCCACACCACAATGCATACACCTACCATACATAATACACATCGCGCAGCTCGCCGGCACTCACTCGACACGGAAGCAATATAAGCTCTCAGACCACATCGGAGTCACAACCGGCACAGACTATTTCCCCCTAGCCCTGTACCATAAGGTTCCCGATTTGATAGCATTTTCTTATCTCCAAAAATTTAGAACACGAATTTTTTTGGTGTCTATGTCTAGTACTGACCTCCACTAGGTGCGTTCTCCTGGCCAGGCCCAGCACCCGCATGCCCGCGTTGGCCAGCGCCACGCTCGCCGCCGCGCCGATGCCCGCGCTGGCGCCAGTCACCACGGCCACGCGCCCAGACCAACGCTCCATCAATGCGCCTGATAACACGAGCCAAAGGAATAACAGACAGCTCTGCCTGGTCATAATCGCCAGCCCGTAGCAGCTGGACGCAGGCCTCTCCCAAACCACGACACTCAACCCGACTCTCGAAGTCCCTGGCAGCCAACTTGCGAAGGTCATCCCTCCATCTGGTCGGGGGGCGCCCCACGCTACGTTTACAAACGGGTAAACGTGGCGTGGCCTCCATTCGAGAACTCGTCTTACATTGCTCATGGAATCAGCATGAGAAGTGGCAGTGGACTCTGTCATAGAACCGATAATACCCCATCGGTTATCGGTACTGTCACTTCAGTTTGCTGATTCTACGAGCAATGTCAAGCACTTTTTTGTTTTCTGGATGCCTGATAATCGCAGGTAAATATATTACACAGAGAGAAAAGAATACACGACGGCATTACGGTTGTTTGGTCATTATGCAGTGATGAAATATTTACATTTATGTGTTCACTGTTGGGCACCGCACAGGCCCTCGCCTCGACCACAATAGAGAGGGCTCGGGCAATGTTCCACCGCGTGAACCCAGTGCGGATTGGAGAATTTATTTATTCTCAGCCAAGCATATGCAGATTTCCTCGCTATTGTTCTTCAATGTTTCGAATGTTGAGGCAAATGTACCTACGTAGGTAAGTTGCAGGTAGGCTTACTGTAAATGCAGGACAACCGAGTAATAATACGGTACGAAGTACATACATAAAGTTTTAATTATTCTCATCTAAGCAATATCTAAAACCTCTACCAGTAACTATATGCGCTGGGAAACTCTGAGTCCTTCGCCACGCGCCGCCGCCGCTGAGCTGCCTGTGGGGAGCGGCCGTGTGCTGGCGGAGTGCGGCACTGGAACTAGCTAGGTGTAGGTGCGTGAAGCGACTGTGAGTGCACCGAGTGTGCGCCGGCGACCACTAACTACACACAGCTAGACACGACTGCGGGCCACTGACCCGCGGCGGCCGTCGCGAGTGAAACAATCCAGTGCCCCGTGCAGTTTCTATGCGACCTTGACGTGGTGAGTGGTTGCGGTGAGATTGGCTCGTTGCGAAATATGCAACTTTTAAAACTACGGATTAATGCAAATCTCAGATGAAACCTTGCAAACTGGCGAACAGCATTACACATCTAAAAACAATTGATCCGCTTATTTGGAACCGAATGCGTTGTATTGTGTGTCCTTTGTGAGACACACTAAGCACAAGCATGAGGTTTAATTAACTACACAGATTTACAAAACAATTAAATATAAGTAGGTACCTACGCAAAGGTTCAACTGCGATCGATCCCCAAAATATTTTACCGAAATTGAGGAGCTAAGCCATAAAATTAAAACGACTAAAGGCCTTGGTGACGGGGCCACAGTAAAAAAGAAACTTAAAAAAGTAAACTGTCACTGTCATTCCATCCATCAGCTGCATATCAGCTGCTGTGCGCTGCGGGCTGTATGTTGTGTATTTCAATCCCATAAGTTACTAAGAATTTGTATTTATCCAGCATATTGATTGTGTGTGAGGTGCGGCGGGAGGTGTCAATGTTGCGTTCGTTGTTGGTGTTTGTGCGCGAGGCGGGCGCGGGCGCGGGCGCGGCGGGGCTGGGCGCGCTGTGTCGCGGGCTGAAGCAGCAGGTGCCGGTGCGCTGGGTGCGGCCGGCCGCCACGCCCGCCTGGGCAGCCAGCCGCGCCGGCGACCTGGAGCCCGCGCCGCGCGTGCCCCCGCACGCCATGCCCGCGCAATACGCAGACAGCCCGCATATGGAGAAGTGAGTGATACCATAACACATCCAGAACCCGCCCAGCACGCCCCACAGCTGGCCGTCACGGACCCACACATACGTAGTCAGTCGCAGTGAACACGCACCGGAGCTCATTTAACTAGCAAACAAAAATAGCGCTCCTTTACCAACAGCAACACTGACCCATTTTGAGGTTAGAATTTCACTCGGTGATGATTTTTTAAATAAATTCTTTGCGTCCCCACTCCGGCCGTGCACGTCCAGCGCCAATGTACCTGCAGACAACGTACGGTTTTGTGACTGTATCTTTTATGTGAAAGGGGTTCAGACAAGCTGATGAGTCATCCGAGGGTAAGCAGTCATCGTCAAGTCTAGAGCCACTTGCAACACTGGTGTGGTTTGTGGTTCGCTGGGGACATTGAATGCCTCTGTTCACATATCTCTTGAAATATTTCATATCATAGGTTCGTGGACAGTAGCCACGTGATGCCATTCATACATTGCATACTCATTACTGATCATTGTTCTGAGGTTCCTGTTGTGTTTGTGTCAGCGCGCCGGGCGCCGTGCGCGCGCTGTTCTCAGTGGCGCACCTCGGGGGGCGCGCGCGCAACGAGGTGGTGCGCGCACAGCTCGAGGCGCGCGTGCGCAGGCACCAGTACGACGAGAACACGGCGGAGACCAGAGGTAACGCACATACCACCCTGCTATACATATGCCCGGCCCGACACTGCGCTCAGCACAAGGTGTTGAGGTTAGTGGCGACACAGGGCTGACTCGGACATGTAAGTGTATCCAGGGTCTCAAACTTGGGCTCTTTGTGGTATCAGCGATACCCTTTAGGAGGATGAGTTTGCTTACTCCGTTAACTCAGTGACCAGATAATGAATTTTGGCCTCTTGCTTGTGCTGTCTGGCATCACTCGGGAAACATTTGTGTACATTTTCAGGAGAGATTGATAATGTTGCTAAAGCTGATGTTATAGAATAAGACTGTGTTCATTGTGTGTTGTGTGCAGTGGCGCGGCTGACGGCGCGCATCCGCTGCCTGCAGGACACGCTGCAACACTTCCCGCGCAACGTCAAGGCCAAGGTATGCTCCTGCCCTGCTGGCCCCGGCAACATGGCCCCCGGCACCCTGGCCCCCGGCACCATGGCCCCCAGCACTGACCCGGCCCCATGCTCCCTGCCCGCAGATGACCGCACAGGAGCTGGTGGACAAGCGCAAGCAGCTGCTCAAGTTCCTGCGCCAGTACGACTACCGCAAGTTCGAGTGGCTGCTGCAGACGCTCAACATTGAGTACAAGGCGCACCCGGAGTGAGTACACGGATACCACCTGACACTATGGGGGTCATGAATTAAATGAAAACTGCTTGTATTTCTCTCATAGTTCGAGTCCTTCGACATCGGCCTCCTCCAGGCTTCTGTCACGAGCTTTGGGCAGGTCATCCCCACACCTCCTCATAGTAGTCAATGATGTTCCTTATTCTCTGTTAGTACTGGGCCCGCATGGTGGATCATGGCCCCAGCTCCCTCGATATAAGGGAAGGTCTGTGCCCGAGCAGTGGGGCAATATACATAGACTGATGATGATTCTCTGTTAGTAGTATTAGGTGGGGCATTTGACAATGGTGGGAAACGACGGTTCCGAAATTATTTGATAATTTTCAGTTTAATGTCTACAGGGGTTATTTTGTGTTTAATATCACGTTAAGTTAACCAGAAAATGTTCGCGAATGACAGTACGGTGAGATTATTGGAGGATTCATGCAGGATCTGAAGTTTGTCGCCATGGTCAAGAGTCCCGCTTCGAGCTCGGGAGTGAACGTGACTGTCGAGCTGCTTCGTCCAGAGTGACGGCGCTACGGCGTCTGTGAGGGATGAAGAGATATTTTGAATATTCTGTAACATGACACTGGCAAATGACGAACTGTCGAGTCCATTAATAAATAAATAGTATTATTAGTTACAGTTCGTACAGAACGCTTCTGGAAGCATCCTCCATTGTTTTCCATGTGTAAATAATTAGCAAAAATTAAAGTTTAGAATTATTTGTATCTGTGATTATGTCCGTGTCCGTTGTGTGTGTCAGTTCTTGGCACCAGCTGTCGCGCAAGGAGTCGCTGCGTCGCCTCACCGCGCTGCACTGCGAGCGCGTGGTGGGCGCGCGTCTGCACGAGCACCGCGCCCGCCTGCACGCGCAGCAGGGACCCTTCCTGCGCGCGCGCCTCGCAGCGCTCGCGCACATCCGCAGCGAGCAGCACGCGCTGCAGCTGCCCGCCACGGTGACGCAGCAGCAGCTGGACCAAGCGCAGCAGGACATCGACCGCTGGGACCAAGCGGACCAGGAGAAGCAGCACCAGCGCAAGCACAGCAGGCACATCATCGCGCCGGACACGCACTAGCACCAGCCGACGACCACACCCAGTCCTTGCCAGGGACACCGTAGTGGAAACGAGCTGGTCTCCGATTGTCACCAGTCACTTGAGAGGCAGGTGTCCCGTTGTCTAAGATATTGTGTAACTAACATAAGCTACCGCGGCAAGCATGATGAAGCAAAAGATTTACCTATATTTTTACCTAGGACAAAAGACAAAATGAAGAGGGGCCAGCTTGTACAAAATATGTGAATGCGCCGTGTATTGTGTATAGTCATAGTTATTATAGAAAGTATTACCTACGTATATATGTCGCAGTCAACTGGTCGAAATGGACATTTGCATCAACAGCTGGCATTCTTGGATCGTTGGATTGGAACAACTTTTTTATTTATTCCTTCAGTTACTTGATGATTTCCCCAGCAAATTAACATTCAACCAGTAGGCTAAGCATCGTCTAGCTGTAGTGTTGAACGTTGTGTTCAGCCACTCGGCAGATTCATTTAGATGTTAGGTTGAATGGCATTGTTCAATGAAACAGCTGTTTAAACGTCTATTTCGACCAGTTGACTGCGACATTTACTGCATCTGCACCGATATTGTAGGAACACTCCTCGTTGTTGTAGGAGCAAATAAAATGATAAAGAAAATATTAATTAGTTTTATTTATAAAAAATATTAATTATAAAAATAAACCTTATTGGCTAAGCTTCAAAATTACATAAAAACGCGTAATATCGAAATCAGTCTAAATGGACGGATACCTATTAATTTAATACATTCAATCACGATCGGATACTTTTAGTATTCGCGAATCACTCGTACGCCTGGCTCACACGCGCCTACATTACACTCACACTCGCCAACATTCATATAATAAATGACACAAATAGTAACAAGTGAAATAATTGTACCCAACAGGGTATTGAATATTTTCATCAGTGTAATTAATAAATAACTTACGGAATGCAATACGGTATTGAGATTCAACTCATTGCAGCAGCGTGTTCATACAATATGACGATTTCTGTGTGAACATTTCCGACTGTACAGAAGGCGCAGTTCCCGACACCGAAGTGGACCCAAACTGGCGGCAGCTCCAGAAGTAGACTCGACAGCAGATTGATGGTAACACTTGGGTTATGCACACAAATTGCAACTGTAGTTGTTGTTGCAACTCTTCTGTAACTGTAGATGTTTTTCTCCCATCCGCCCATGTCGCGTTGAAACGCTTTCGTGGGTGACGATGTGAAATAATCCTATCCTCTCCCAAATCCTCCTAGGCCTCGATTCCATCCTCAGTCTCCATGCCGGTGTTGTTGGCCCGGTGGTGGCCCGGAGGTGGCTTGGTGGCGGTCACAGCGCCGTGGTGTGCGGCGCGCGCGCGTACGCGGTGGGGATGAAGCCGGAGCGCCGGGACTTGGGTGCGTGCGCCCACAGCCAGCCCTCCACCGTCTGCTGCGCCAGGTCCGCCCACAGCCACTCGCCGCGCCGCGCACTCAGGTCGTCGGGCGCCTGCGCCTGCACACAGACACTGCACTGACACAGACCGGCGAGACATACCTATATCGCAGCCAACTGATTCAAATACACGATCAATTGAGCGGCTAGCCATTTCGTTGAATAACGTCGCTCAACCACACACCTAAATGTAGATTAGCTGAGTGGCTGAATACAACTTTCAACAGTACAGCTAACGACACTCAGCCAACTAGCTAAACGTCAATTTACTATTTGAAGGATTTAAAGAAAACCTATTTCGAACCTCTTAAGGAATACTATTATCATAAAACTAGGTGTTGCATTGTGCGCTTGCCGCGCGCGGCCCGCGAGACTGCTTTGTTTTCTTGTTGTAGGCGCCGCAACTAAATAAACATTATCGTAGTAGTAGCGTGGGGACGCTCCGGGCTTCGCCCTACGCGGAGCTCGGCCTATGGCCTCGCAGCCCGGCTCGGCCTTCGGCCTCGCAAAATTTACTTGGAATGTAGGTAGTTTTTTTCTGCTTCGGGCTTCGCCCTACGCGGAGCTCGGCCTATGGCCTCGCAGGCCGGCTCGGCCTCCGGCCTCGCAAAAATTACTTGGAAGGTGGGGAGTTGTTTCTGCTTGGCAAGGGGACGCTTCGGGCTTCGCCCTACGCGGAGCTCGGCCTATGGCCTCGCAGGCCGGCTCGGCCTTCGGCCTCGCAAAAGTTACTTGGAAGGTGGGGAGTTGTTTCTGCTTGGCAAGGGGACGCTTCGGGCTTCGCCCTACGCGGAGCTCGGCCTATGGCCTCGCAGGCCGGCTCGGCCTTCGGCCTCGCAAAAGTTACTTGGAAGGTAGGTAGTTTTTTTCTGCTTGGCAAGGGGACGCTTCGGGCTTCGCCCTACGCGGAGCTCGGCCTATGGCCTCGCAGGCCGGCTCGGCCTTCTGCCTCGCAAAAGTTACTTGGAAGGTGGGGAGTTGTTTCTGCTTGGCAAGGGGACGCTTCGGGCTTCGCCCTACGCGGAGCTCGGCCTTCGGCCTCGCTATATTTACTGATAGATATTTACCGCACGCCAGTAATCCTTTCGTTTCGTATAGGAAAATTTATGGAGAAAATATTATGGTTTACTGCTCGTCCGCCATTTTGTTTTTCCCAAAAATGACAATTTTCTGGTATACTACATCATATATGCTACGAAGTGGAATTGGTTGGATATTCCTCATGCGCTCGTGCTAGGCCAGCTAATTCGTCAAAGTTCGGTCTGAAATGTCCAAATTTTCAATCGGCTATATTTCCGCCGCCATTTTGTTTTTCTTTTGTTTTGCAATTTCATCACAAAGTAGGTCGACCATGTGACGCGTGTTCCAAATTTGAACGAAATCGGTTGGAAAATGGCGGCGATGGCATCACGTGACCCGCCGCCATTTTGTTTTTTTCACTTCCCTATAGTTTTCCTCTGGTCCAATCACTAAACTATACAACTCCCCCCTACATCACTTTCACCTCCGGGAACTCCTTCAGACTAAACGGGCGTGTCAATCAGTGAGTCAGTGAGTGAGTGAGTGAGTGGTAGTCGAGCTATATATATTAGTAACTAGGTGTTGCATGGTGCGCGGGCCGCGCGCGGCCCGCGAGACTGCTTTGTTTTCGTGTTGTAGGCGCCGCAACTAAATAAACATTATCGTAGTAGTAGCGTGGGGACGCTCCGGGCTTCGCCCTACGCGGAGCTCGGCCTATGGCCTCGCAGCCCGGCTCGGCCTTCGGCCTCGCAAAAGTTACTTGGAAGGTAGGTAGTTTTTTTCTGCTTGGCAAGGGGACGCGTAGGGCGCTTCGGGCTTCGCCCTACGCGGAGCTCGGCCTATGGCCTCGCAGGCCGGCTCGGCCTCCGGCCTCGCAAACATTACTTGGAAGGTGGGGAGTTGTTTCTGCTTGGCAAGGGGACGCTTCGGGCTTCGCCCTACGCGGAGCTCGGCCTATGGCCTCGCAGGCCGGCTCGGCCTTCGGCCTCGCAAAAGTTACTTGGAAGGTGGGGAGATGTTTCTGCTTGGCAAGGGGACGCTTCGGGCTTCGCCCTACGCGGAGCTCGGCCTACGGCCTCGCGGTGTTCTATCGCTTCGGGCTTCGCCCTACGCGGAGCTCGGCCTTCGGCCTCGCGAGAGGGTGCTCGGCCTTCGGCCTCGCTATAGTTACTGATAGATATTTACCGCACGCCAGTAATCCTTTCGTTTCGTATAGGAAAATTTATGGAGAAAATATTATGGTTTACTGCTCGTCCGCCATTTTGTTTTTCCCAAAAATGACAATTTTCTGGTATACTACATCATATATGCTACGAAGTGGAATTGGTTGGATATTACTCATGCGCTCGTGCTAGGCCAGCTAATTCGTCAAAGTTTGGTCTGAAATGTCCAAATTTTCAATCGGCTATATTTCCGCCGCCATTTTGTTTTTCTTTTGTTTTTCAATTTCATCACAAAGTAGGTGGACCATGTGACGCGTGTTCCAAATTTGAACGAAATCGGTTGGAAAATGGCGGAGATGGCATCACGTGACCCGCCGCCATCTTGTTTTTTTCACTTCCCTATAGTTTTCCTCTGGTCCAATCACTAAACTATACAACTCCCCCCTACATCACTTTCACCTCCGGGAACTCCTTCAGACTAAACGGGCGCGTCAATCAGTGAGTCAGTGAGTCAGTCAGTCAGTGGTAGTCGAGCTATATATATTTGTAACTAGGTGTTGCATGGTGCGCGGGCAGCGCGCGGCCCGCGAGACTGCTTTGTTTTCGTGTTGTAGGCGCCGCAACTAAATAAACATTATCGTAGTAGTAGCGTGGGGACGCTCCGGGCTTCGCCCTACGCGGAGCTCGGCCTATGGCCTCGCAGCCCGGCTCGGCCTTCGGCCTCGCAAAAGTTACTTGGAAGGTAGGTAGTTTTTTTCTGCTTGGCAAGGGGACGCTTCGGGCTTCGCCCTACGCGGAGCTCGGCCTATGGCCTCGCAGGCCGGCTCGGCCTCCGGCCTCGCAAAAATTACTTGGAAGGTGGGGAGTTGTTTCTGCTTGGCAAGGGGACGCTTCGGGCTTCGCCCTACGCGGAGCTCGGCCTATGGCCTCGCAGGCCGGCTCGGCCTTCGGCCTCGCAAAAGTTACTTGGAAGGTGGGGAGTTGTTTCTGCTTGGCAAGGGGACGCTTCGGGCTTCGCCCTACGCGGAGCTCGGCCTACGGCCTCGCGGTGTTCTATCGCTTCGGGCTTCGCCCTACGCGGAGCTCGGCCTTCGGCCTCGCAAAAGTTACTTGGAAGGTAGGTAGTTTTTTTCTGCTTGGCAAGGGGACGCTTCGGGCTTCGCCCTACGCGGAGCTCGGCCTATGGCCTCGCAGGCCGGCTCGGCCTTCGGCCTCGCAAAAGTTACTTGGAAGGTGGGGAGTTGTTTCTGCTTGGCAAGGGGACGCTTCGGGCTTCGCCCTACGCGGAGCTCGGCCTACGGCCTCGCGGTGTTCTATCGCTTCGGGCTTCGCCCTACGCGGAGCTCGGCCTTCGGCCTCGCGGGAGGGTGCTCGGCCTTCGGCCTCGCTATAGTTACTGATAGATATTTACCGCACGCCAGTAATCCTTTCGTTTCGTATAGGAAAATTTATGGAGAAAATATTATGGTTTACTGCTCGTCCGCCATTTTGTTTTTTCCAAAAATTGACAATTTTCTGGTATACTACATCATATGTGCTACAAAGTGGAATTGGTTGGATATTCCTCATGCGCTCGTGCTAGGCCAGCTAATTCGTCAAAGTTTGGTCTGAAATGTCCAAATTTTAAATCGGCTATATTTCCGCCGCCATTTTGTTTTTCTTTTGTTTTTCAATTTCATCACAAATTAGGTGGACCATGTGATGCGTGTTCCAAATTTGAACGAAATCGGTTGGAAAATGGCGGAGATGGCATCACGTGACCCGCCGCCATCTTGTTTTTTTCACTTCCCTATAGTTTTCCTCTGGTCCAATCACTAAACTATACAACTCCCCCCTACATCACTTTCACCTCCGGGAACTCCTTCAGACTAAACGGGCGTGTCAATCAGTGAGTCAGTGAGTGGTAGTCGAGCTATATATATTAGTAACTAGGTGTTGCATGGTGCGCGGGCCGCGCGCGGCCCGCGAGACTGCTTTGTTTTCGTGTTGTAGGCGCCGCAACTAAATAAACATTATCGTAGTAGTAGCGTGGGGACGCTCCGGGCTTCGCCCTACGCGGAGCTCGGCCTATGGCCTCGCAGCCCGGCTCGGCCTTCGGCCTCGCAAAAGTTACTTGGAAGGTAGGTAGTTTTTTTCTGCTTGGCAAGGGGACGCTTCGGGCTTCGCCCTACGCGGAGCTCGGCCTATGGCCTCGCAGGCCGGCTCGGCCTCCGGCCTCGCAAAAATTACTTGGAAGGTGGGGAGTTGTTTCTGCTTGGCAAGGGGACGCTTCGGGCTTCGCCCTACGCGGAGCTCGGCCTATGGCCTCGCAGGCCGGCTCGGCCTTCGGCCTCGCAAAAGTTACTTGGAATGTGGGGAGTTGTTTCTGCTTGGCAAGGGGACGCTTCGGGCTTCGCCCTACGCGGAGCTCGGCCTTCGGCCTCGCAAAAGTTACTTGGAAGGTAGGTAGTTTTTTTCTGCTTGGCAAAGGGGACGCTTCGGGCTTCGCCCTACGCGGAGCTCGGCCTATGGCCTCGCAGGCCGGCTCGGCCTTCGGCCTCGCAAAAGTTACTTTGAAGGTGGGGAGTTGTTTCTGCTTGGCAAGGGGACGCTTCGGGCTTCGCCCTACGCGGAGCTCGGCCTTCGGCCTCGCGTGATAGTGCTCTGCCTTCGGCCTCGCTATAGTTACTGATAGATATTTACCGCACGCCAGTAATCCTTTCTTTTCGTATATGAAAATTTATGGAGAAAATATTATGGTTTACTGCTCGTCCGCCATTTTGTTTTTCCCAAAAATGACAATTTTCTGGTATACTACATCATATATGCTACGAAGTGGAACTGGTTGGATATTCCTCATGCGCTCGTGCTAGGCCAGCTAATTCGTCAAAGTTTGGTCTGAAATGTCCAAATTTTCAATCGGCTATTGTTAGATCCGGTTATTAACGGGTGAGCTACTACGGTTAGCGAGTCACAGGGAGACAAGTGATACAACGGGCTGCTTGAGACACACTGATTGTATTCGTAGATAATGCACATGTGGAAGGTGCACGCATACATACATAACAATTCCTCCCCCATAGTACAACAATACTACTACTACTATCTTAAAAGTAACGCTTATAATTAACCCTGGGGCGGTCCCGTCTCTCATGAACAATCGGAGGTGGGATCACTCTGCGCGAGGTATCGCTCTCATAATCCGTTGGTTCGCCCTCCACAGCCTCATAGAATTCGTCCTTGCTGTCGTCAATTGCTCCTGCGCCGGACGCTGTGTCGTCCGAGTCTGCTACCTGAGTAGGTGCCTGCTCATTGCCTCTACTTGACGACGTACTCGCAACTATTTCCACTCCCTTTTCTTCTTCCCTCCCCTCACTGAACGGTACGTTCGATGGTGACGGTGTCGACTTAGGCCTCGACGGAAGCTGTAGCGGCGGTGGCGGCGGCGGCGGCGGCGACGGCGCTGATGACGGTGACGAAGGTATGTATGACTTTTCTTTCACTTGAATATCGTCATAGTCCCACTGGTATGGGTTGGAGAGTGTTCCCTTATATGCTATGATTTGATTTTTATGTTTTTTACTAGTTACTAATGTTTCACTGTCCTTAACTAAGTACAACACTTTACCAATTCTCTTTACAACTGTACCTTTGCACCATGTATATTTATCTTTGCCTGAATTCTTTTTAAATAGTATATAATCACCTGGTGCAAAAGTTTTCTTGTTCTTACGATCTAAATTTTCATTCTGCAAACACTGTTTGTCTAATACTGCGTTAGATACGGCCGGGGACGACGGCGGTGACGCCACTGGGTTCATAATGTCCAGGCGAGACCTGAGTTTCCGCCCGTACACCATCTGCGCTGGGGACAAACCGGTGGTAGAATGTATAGAATTTCTGTAATCAAATAGGTACTTTAACATTTTATTTTTAGATTCTTTGTGACTTTTACTAGCAACACTACAAGATTTAATGCCCTTTTTTACTATTTTGACATAGCTTTCCGCCTGACCGTTGCTGGCTGGGTGGTACGCGGGTGACGTCACGTGTGAAATACCATTCAAACCACAAAACTTTTGAAATTCTTGTGAACAGAAAGATGTGCCATTATCACTCACTATTGTGGTTGGTAACCCGAATCTAGACATAAATTCGTACAACCTTTCAATCACCGCGGCTGACGTGATCGTGTTGTTCATGTCGTATACCTCTACCCACTTGGTGTGCGCATCTACCACCACCAAGTACATGTGACCCCCCATCGGGCCCAGGAAGTCGATGTGCAGCCTGTGGAACGCGTGCGGGGGGTGCGGCCAGTGCGCGAGGGGCGCGCGGGCCGGCGACGGACGCAGCTGTAAACAGATGTCACACGACGCCAACATTCTCTCTAACGTCTGGTCTAATCCAGGAAACCAAAACCTTGATCGAGCCTCAGCCTTAGTCTTAACTATGCCTAAGTGTGATTTATGTAACTCCGACGTTACACGCTGACGTAGTGACTCTGGAATTACGACCTTATGCCCTCTCATAATACAACCATTTTCTAATGCTAACTGATACCTACACAAATGGTAGGGTTTTAAGCGGTCATCTGTAATTTTATTCGGCCAACCGTCCAAAGTGTATTTAATGACCCGACTCAGAATAACATCTTTGTTTGTTTCGTCGCGCAATTCGCTCAACGTGACCGGCAGGCCGCCGTCACTGTCTAACACGAAACATACGTATGTTGCCCGATCGCAGTCACACTCGGCGGCGGCGGCGGCGGCTGCGCGTGCGCTGCCCGCCCCGGCGCCCCGCACCGCGGCCCCGCGCACGCCCGCCCACTCCGCAGGCTGTTGCGGAGGGAGGCTCGCTCGCGAAAAATAATCAGCGCTGTTATCCGCACTACGTATAAATTCTATAGCATAGTTATAGCCGCTTAGGAACAACGCATACCTTTGTAAACGATTAGCTGATACTTCTGGTATACCTTTATGTTGACCAAAAATTGATATCAACGGTTTGTGGTCTGTACGTAGTATAAATGGTACCGCCCTGCCGTATAGATATTGGTGAAATCTCCGCACTCCAAATATTATCGCAGTCGCTTCTTTTTGTATTTGAGAATATCGTTTCTCGGCAGCATTTAAAGTTCGAGAAGCGAATGAAATAGGCCTTTCAACCCCGTCTGCATCTACTTGTGACAGAATAGAACCTAAACCCGTTGGCGACGCGTCCACGGTTAAAATTAATTTATTTGCTTTCGGATTAAAGTGTGTTAACACCTGATCCGACGCCAAACACTGTTTAATTTCTTGAAATGCTCTGTCGTGGTTGCTATCCCACGCCCATTTAGAGCCTTTTTTAAGCAATTCATATAACGGACTCAGTATAGTGGACGCGCCTGGCACAAAATTCCTGTAATAGTTTACCAGACCCAAAAATGATTGAAGTTGATTTACATTCCCCGGCACCGGGGCCTCAACCATTGCTTTAACTTTTTCTGGTGACTTTTTCAACCCATCTTTATTAATTATATAACCCAAATAGCTCACTTGGTCTTTAAAAAACTCACATTTTTCTTTTTGTAACGTGAACCCCGCATCTTGTAATTTTTGTAATACAGCTTTCAATCTCTCTAAATGTTCCTTGTCATCCCTGCCCGTGACCAGCACGTCGTCCAGCAGACACAACACGCCGTCCATGCCCACCAGCACGGCCTCCATGGCGCGCTGGAATATGGCCGGCGCGCTCGCCAGCCCGAACACGAGGCGCTTGAACTTATACAGACCGCGGTGCGTGTTAATGCATGTGATATTCTGGGACTCATCGGTACTATCTAGGACGATTTGTGTATAGGCCATTGACAGATCTAATTTTGTATATTGGCGTCCTCCGTGTAATTTTGAAAATAATTCCCTAATTGTAGGTAGCGGATATTGCTCGATAACTAGCTGTTTGTTTATACTAACGGAGTAATCGGCGCACAGCCTCACTGATCCGTTACGTTTTAACACAGGTACAATCGGCGACGCATAATCCGAATGATCAACTGATTCCAATACCCCTAAATCGACTAGTCTGTCGAGTTCTTTATCTACTTTGTCACGCAACGCGAAAGCGAGGGGTCGTGCTTTAAAAAAAAGTGGTTTCGCATCCTTTTTTAATGACAACTTGACCCTGTATTTCTTAAAACACCCCAATTTGTCTGAAAAAAGATCCGGATAACACGCTTGTAGCTTATACACCATATCGTCCGTCAACGTGCTGTAATACATCGGTGTTAATTCTAATTTAAACGCCGATATAAAATCCCTTCCCAGTAACGGTGGGCCGCCGTCTCGCACCACGAATATGTCTAGTGTGTGCGTGCGGCCGGCACACGTCACCGGCAGGCGCATCATGCCGACACACTCGATACAGCTACCTGTATAGCCCCTTAGCCGCTTCCGTGTGGGTGATAATGACACGTCAATAAAATGCGATTTGTAGGTTTTTTCTGATATCACCGTGACGGCCGACCCGCTATCGATTTCAAATTTTAAATCTACCCCGTTTAACCTCACGGTTTCTACCAACGGTTCTCCCCTTACTGAGCGTATATTATGCAACTCACCGTCGTCGTCACCACCCTCGTCTCCAGCCCCCATATCCACGCAGTTGACCTTTTCCCCGCACATCCTACGTAGATGGCCTTTGACGTTGCACTTTTTGCACGTGTAGTTAGCAAAACGACATTCGGCCGACGAGTGATTACTAAATCCGCACACCATACACTTTCCTTTGCCTTCCTTGCCTTTCGGCTTGCGCGCCAAGGCGAACAGCTGATCGGCGCCTGCGCCGGCCGCTCCACCGCCGCCGCCGGCCGCGCTGGCCGCGGCGGCCGCGCGCGCGCAGCTTATATTCTCCGCCAACTCCACCGCCTTCACCAGAGTAAGGGCCTGTAGATCTTGGGCGTACAGCTTTTCTTTTTCGATCCCGGGAAGCATCCCCATGATGAATCGGTCGCGCAGAGTTTCTTCCACATTGCTAAATTGGCAATGTGCTGTCAACCCTCGCAACCTCGCTGCCCACTGTGTGTGGGATTCGCCCAGCTGTTGCGCGGCCGCGAAGAAATTGTGCCGCTCGCTGAATCCAAGTCGTTTCGGCGTAAAGTGTCCATCCAGGAGCCTAATAACGTCCTCATACGGCACGTCCTGCAACTCCTTGGGCAGTGCCAGGCTCGTGGCCAGCTGGTACGTGCCCTCGGCGAGTGCGCTCAGTAGAATAGCCCGTCTCTTCTCACCTAACCGATCGTTAGCTTCCTTGATGTCGTTTGCTAGGAACCACTGTTTTAACCTATTTTTATAGGTATCCCATGCCTGGAGGGCATGATCGAATTGAGAAAGCACTCCGTACACTGCACTCGACATTATAATTTATTAATTACGGAGTTATCGCGTAATTAGGTACGAGCTCGTCGCCACTGTTAGATCCGGTTATTAACGGGTGAGCTACTACGGTTAGCGAGTCACAGGGAGACAAGTGATACAACGGGCTGCTTGAGACACACTGATTGTATTCGTAGATAATGCACATGTGGAAGGTGCACGCATACATACATAACAGCTATATTTCCGCCGCCATTTTGTTTTTCTTTTGTTTTGCAATTTCATCACAAAGTAGGTCGACCATGTGACGCGTGTTCCAAATTTGAACGAAATCGGTTGGAAAATGGCGGAGATGGCATCACGTGACCCGCCGCCATTTTGTTTTTTTCACTTCCCTATAGTTTTCCTCTGGTCCAATCACTAAACTATACAACTCCCCCCTACATCACTTTCACCTCCGGGAACTCCTTCAGACTAAACGGGACGGTCAATCAGTGAGTCAGTCAGTCAGTCAGTCAGTGAGTGGTAGTCGAGCTATATATATTTGTAACTAGGTGTTGCATGGTGCGCGGGCCGCGCGCGGCCCGCGAGACGGCTTTGTTTTCGTGTTGTAGGCGCCGCAACTAAATAAACATTATCCGGATTGTTCGCTGTGCAAATAATTCGTGCAAGCCATCCACTAATTATATCAAGCACCGCCCGAAAGTTGCAAGTTCAAAACTCTGTGAAAAACATTTATTTCGAAAAGAGTTTGCTCATTTAAAGTAGGTTATTGTTGTGATTTTTAAATCAAGCAACGCTCGAAATGCCCGTATGCCAGAAACTTAAAAAATGTTTTCAAAAGCCAAACGTTGCTAGCTGTACACAATTTCCATAACTTTGTTCATAATTCGAAAGGCAAGGGCATCTTTTTCTTTGGTAGCGTGGGGACGCTCCGGGCTTCGCCCTACGCGGAGCTCGGCCTATGGCCTCGCAGCCCGGCTCGGCCTTCGGCCTCGCAAAAGTTACTTGGAAGGTAGGGAGTTTTTTCTGCTTGGCAAGGGGACGCTTCGGGCTTCGCCCTACGCGGAGCTCGGCCTATGGCCTCGCAGTCCGGCTCGGCCTGCGGCCTCGCCAAAGTTACTTGGGAGGTGGGGAGTTGTTTCTGCTTGGCAAGGGGACGCTTCGGGCTTCGCCCTACGCGGAGCTCGGCCTATGGCCTCGCAGGCCGGCTCGGCCTTTGGCCTCGCAAAAGTTACTTGGAAGGTGGGGAGTTGTTTCTGCTTGACAAGGGGACGCTTCGGGCTTCGCCCTACGCGGAGCTCGGCCTATGGCCTCGCAGACCGGCTCGGCCTTCGGCCTCGCAAAAATTACTTGTAAGGTGGGGAGTTGTTTCTGCTTGGCAAGGAGACGCTTCGGGCTTCGCCCTACGCGGAGCTCGGCCTATGGCCTCGCAGGCCGGCTCGGCCTTCGGCCTCGCAAAAGTTACTTGGAAGGTGGGGAGTTGTTTCTGCTTGACAAGGGGACGCTTCGGGCTTCGCCCTACGCGGAGCTCGGCCTACGGCCTCGCGGTGTTCTATCGCTTCGGGCTTCGCCCTACGCGGAGCTCGGCCTTCGGCCTCGCGGGAGGGTGCTCGGCCTTCGGCCTCGCTATAGTTACTGATAGATATTTACCGCACGCCAGTAATCCTTTCGTTTCGTATAGGAAAATATATGGAAAAAATATTATGGTTTACTGCTCGTCCGCCATTTTGTTTTTCCCAAAAATGACAATTTTCTAGTATACTGCATCATATGTGCTACGAAGTGGAATTGGTTGGATATTCCTCATGCGCTCGTGCTAGGCCAGCTAATTCGTCAAAGTTTGGTCTGAAATGTCCAAATTTTCAATCGGCTATATTTCCGCCGCCATTTTGTTTTTCTTTTGTTTTTCAATTTCATCACAAAGTAGGTCGACCATGTGACGCGTGTTCCAAATTTGAACGAAATCGGTTGGAAAATGGCGGAGATGGCATCACGTGACCCGCCGCCATTTTGTTTTTTTCACTTCCCTATAGTTTTCCTCTGGTCCAATCACTAAACTATACAACTCCTCCCTACATCACTTTCACCTCCGGGAACTCCTTCAGACTAAACGGGCGCGTCAATCAGTGAGTCAGTGAGTCAGTCAGTCAGTGGTAGTCGAGCTATATATATTAGTAATAACGACATGATGCTGGCAAAAATGTCCACAACCGACGACGATTGCCAATAAGGAAAAAAATCAGTCAAGTAAAAAACATCAAGTACATTCAATACCCGCATTTAATTATACGGCTAGCCGTGCAATTAAACATCTATATCAATCAGTTTGCTGCAACACACGGGCCAGCCAGCGAGCCGGTGCCTTACCTTGTAGTCGTAGAGCATGACCAGCTCTGTGCCGTGGTAGCGCGCGTCCCCGGCGGGGGCGGGCGCGGGGGCGGGGCGCGGCGCCTGCGCGGGCGCGGGGGCGGAGGCCGCCTCGCCGGCTGCAACACACGGGGGTCAGCGCGGCACTCAGGCGAGATGCGACGGCTGGGGTCCGCGCTGAGCACAGCCACTCACCTGGCACCACGGCGGGGTACACGAAGCCCGACGGGATGAAGCCCTCCTGGCCGTCGCTGCGCACCACCCAGTACCAGTCGGGGTCCTCGCGGTTCAGCACTGAACACACGCATGGATACATGGCCGATGAGACACACTTTTATTGATTCGTCATAACATAATTCACAGCACTTGATATAAGCTCAATTTAAGATAAAACATATTGGTAATAACGGATTTACAATTTTAAGTCTAAACAGAAAGTTAGGGAAGTTTATATAACACTTATTTCCCCCTAACAATGCCGTGACATCCTTCCTGAAGGTGTTCCTGCTGGTGCTGGTACTGAACAGGTACAAGACAGAGAAGGTCTTAGGAAATGACCTCTGCATTTGGTCAATAATTGAATTTCATTTATTATATTATCTGGAAATGGAACAAAGATGTATGCTAGACTAGAGCGACTATCCGGAATACAAAAGCTTAAAACCATGGATGTGAGTTCCTGGCTACCAATGGAGCTATCACAGATACTATGTAAGAACGCAGTGTCGAGCGAGAAGGGCATGTCGTCTGTCAGTGTCCTACAGCGCATGCGCATTGAGCATGCGGTGTTATCAGTGAGGCGGTGTTACCTGTGACGAACTCGCCGCGCTCCACGGCCACGTCGTTCTCGTCGCGCGCCGCGAACCCGTACAGCACCACGTAGCGGCCGGACGGGTCCTTGCTGAACGGGCACGCGTCGCCCTCGCCCCCGCCTCCGCCCTCGCACCCACCGCCGCCGCCGCCCCCGCCCCCGCACACAGACTCCGGGGACAGGTCGGTGGCGCAGTCGGACACCGACAGGCTGAGGGACAGCCAGGCAATGGTCATATAATGCCCCGCGGGGACAATATAACAATCGGCGTGGACGGGTTCCGGGCCATTATATGCCGGAGTCAGACCTATGTCGCATGTCATAGTGAGTAATTACACCTCATGTAAATGTCGCACTCAACTGCTTAAAATAGACGTTTTATTAAACAGCTAGCACTTTAATTGAACGACGTTATTCAACCAAACATCTTGACACACGTCAATTAGCTGAGTTAGTACTAAAGTTCAACACTACAGCTCGACGACGCTCAGCTGACTGGTTAACATAAACAAAACGAAACTAGAGCCGCCGTGGTGGAAATTCATACTAAGTCAACAATACAGCGTCTTTTTAGTCGGCAGTGATTTTGACCGCTTTGTGAGTCATAAGAATTCAACCACCAAACTAGAGGTTTGGTTGAATGGCGTCGTTCAATTAAAGTGCTAGCTGTTCAATCTAACTTCTATTTTAACCAGTTGACTGTGACATAAACACTAACATAGTTTAAGTACCTACTAACATTTATGATCTTTGTGACTGCAATAAATCATTTTAAAATACTAGGCATGGTTTCCACATGATACTCTCACTCTTGGGGGGGGGGGGGGGGGGGGGCTGCACCGACTACATGTCAATGGTAGTTGAGTGCATTCCCCCACGCTGCTAGCGCACAGCCCGGTGGAGCAGGGCGGCCGGCTCACACAGACACCACTACAGGGGCAAAGAGGGGTGGTCTGTCTGGGACGGGGCACTACTAGCCACAGGCCCCACACGCTACACGTATGACTAGGGTGGGAGAGACTGGACCGCCTCCACAGGTGCTAGTCTCTGCACCGTCAGCACGGACCC
Organism: Tachystola acroxantha; assembly: GCA_963506565.1. Lineage (NCBI taxonomy): Eukaryota > Metazoa > Arthropoda > Insecta > Lepidoptera > Oecophoridae > Tachystola > Tachystola acroxantha. The sequence goes on from OY735890.1 coordinate 11,562,300, forward strand.
AGCTCACTGCAGGTTGCCAGGTAACAGCTCCACTGCTGTAGGCTTGTATCCGTCTTCATACGCACCGCCAATGGGGGTTTCCATGGTAACAGGTGTTACTCACTGCGAGTGTTCCAGTGGTGGGGAGCGTCCGCGCGGCAGCTTCTTCTTGAGATCCCCTGGCTGTGCCTGCGCGTGGTCCGTGCCCGGGGCCGGGGGCTGCGCCGGGGCCGGCGGCGCGGCGGGCGCGCAGTACGAGTGCGGGATGAAGCCCTCGCGCCGCGACTCCGCCACGATGACGTACACCCAGTCGTTCTCGCGATACAACACGTTCACCACCTGCCCGCGCTTCACCTGCACAACACACGGACGAGGGTGACACGGGGGGGGGGTGCGGGAGGGGGGGCAGGACAACAACGTGCATTGATGGTATTGTTTGTTCACTGTTCACTGAATGCTAGTGTTTGATAATACTGATCTATAGCAGCAATATTTTATGCTCAAGATAAAGATAAAATTCATTTATTCCCATATTTGGTACATTTTTATATACACTTGACATAGTGCCCTATGTATAGTGAGGCTCGAGCGAGCGGAGACACATGTCTCCCCGTCCCTGAGGTTCCACAATGAGTCCCGCCAGGCAGTGTGACTGTGTCGTGTCTGTCACCTCCAGCTCGTCGTCCACGCAGGGCGCGAAGTCGTGCAGCACCACCATCTTGGAGTCCGGGCCGAGGCCGTGCTCCTTCTCGATGCCGACGCGCACCAGCGTCTCGATGCTGGCCGAGCCCGTGATGCGCCCCATGCCGCCCAGCGCGCCGCCCAGCGACACGTCCGCCGCCACGTCGCCCGCGCCAGAGGCTGCACATACACAAGCAAGCAAGGCGCTGTCAGCACCGCACTCAGCCTGCTGCACTGCACTCAGTGGGCTGGCCACTGGGACTTACCCTTCTTCTTGTTGCCGCGCCGGATCCGGACCGGGCAGAGGAACGCCATGGCGCTGGCGCCGCGCCCGACCTACTCCACAACACAGCTCAACGCACACACATCACTCACTACATAATAACATAAAATTAGAAATTCTGAAACGCAATGACAAAAAAAATTGAAGACAACGGAAGAAAGACGAGTTTTGCTCGCAAAGCAACTAGCAACTAGAAAAGAAAATGTATGTATTTTTTTTTTGTAAAATTCTTCCCAGAGGGAAAGGCAAAGCCAACTAGGGCATACAGCCTGGTCTGATGTTAATAGAATGTCTCAATTCTTATAAATACATACATATACGAAGATAACCTAAACCTACGCACAACCCACCCAAACCCCTAAACGAAATAACTCAATGATCCACGCAACCATCAAGCTATGCAAAAGGAAACCTTGCTAAGAGCACAAAACTTCACAAACACGACTTCTTTCGAGCACTTCAACTAATAGAATCGTTCGCGGACATCTCCTGATTAACTTAACGTGATCGTAATCACTAAATACCACGGAAACTATTTAATTCGAATTTTCACAAAAAAATAGCTAATGTCGTTTCGCGCGCTTTTCAAGGAATCGTATTAATTACTATTTAATTACTATTACTATAATATATATAGCTGCATTACCACTGACTGACTGACTGATACGTGTTTTGAGGAAACTGGAGGGGGTAAGGGGTGGGTTTGGGGTTGGTTGTATAGACTTTGGGGATGAGATGGGCGGAAAAATATAGCGGTCCCCCTGGGGGTTGTTTATCTTGGGGTCACTATGGTGAACTCTGAGATGCGTAGTCCGATTTGTTCCAAATTTGGTGGATTTGTAAAGAATAGCATCTAAGAAAAATTTTTTTTTTTGGTTTTCAAAAAAACAAAATGGCGGCCGAGTTATAAGAAAAAAAGTGGGGGGGACGAAAAAGACCAAAAAGTAGGGTACTGGTAAATCGAGTTGGGTGAGCAGTAGGGAGGGGTGCAATATGTCGTTGGAATGGGTAAATCCTCTACTTTACCCAAAAAAATGGGGGGTTAAAAAAAACAAAATGGCCGACGAGTTGTGAGCGATTGAAAAAAAGGGAGGGAAATCACGAGTGGGCAAAGCGATATTACTCCCAGATGGCAACACCGCACAGCTTCGGCTTGTATGGGGCGGTTGTAGGTCTCGGGGAGTAGTGTTGCCAGGAAAAAAAAAATTCCCCGAAATCGGGGTAATTTACCCCACAGGACCGAAAAAGGTGACAAATGGAAATAGGGACTTTACGAAAATTCTGGGTATGCAGTCCGATGAGGTTGGCCCACCCAAATGACATTTGGGTATTTTCATCGAAATCCGCTGGCAACACTGAGATTGGCGAATTTTTTAAAATTTTCGCGAGTTGCCAACTTTGGAGGGCAACTTTGTTAGACCAAGTGTGAGCTAGCGCAACGGTTTAAATGCAGTTTGTTGGGAAATTTAGTCTAGATAAACAGAAAAATAAGGAAATTTTTTAAAAAACAAAATGGCGGCGAGATGGCAGACAAAATTTTAAAAAGTTGTAAAGTTGGGAATTTTCAAATCGATATTACTCCCAGATGCCAACGCCGCAGAGCTTCGGCTTGTATGGGCCGGATGTAGGTCTCGGGACGTAGTGTTGCCAGGAAAAAGAATTTTTCCAAAAAATAGGGTAATTTACCCCACAGGGTCCAAAAATGTGACAAATGGAAATAGGGACTTTAGGGAAATTCTGGGTATGCAGTCTGGTGAGATTGGTCCACCCAAATGACATTTGGGTATTTTCATCGAAATCCGCTGGCAACACTGGGATTGGCGAATTTTTCAAATTTTTGGGAATGGTCAGATAAATTGAGTTAGTTTGTTCTACCAAGTTTTAGCTAGCGAATAAGTTTAAATGCAGTTTGTCGGGCAATATAGTCCAGATAACCAGAAAAATCCGAAAAGTGGGAAAAAAACAAAATGGCGGCGAGTTGGGTAATAAGATGGTAAAAAGTAGAAAAATTGGGAATTTTCAAAGCGATATTACTCCCAGATGCCAACGCCGCAGAGCTTCGGTTTGTATGGGCAGGATGTAGGTCTCAGGACGTAGTATTGCCGTGAAAAAGAATTTTCCCCGAAATCGGGGTAATTTACCCCACAGGACTCAAAAAGGTGACAAATGGAAATAAGGACTTTAGGGAAATTCTGAGTATGCAGTTTGGTGAGCTTTGGCCACTCAAATGACATTTGGGTATTTTCATCGAAATCCGCTGGCAACACTGGGATTGGCGACGCTTTGAAATTTTTGGGAATGGTCAGATAAATTGAGTTAGTTTGTTCTACCAAGTTTTAGCTAGCGAAAAAGTTTAAATGCCATTTGTTAGGTAATATAGTCCAGATAGCCAGAAAAATCCGAAAAGTGGGAAAATCTAAATGGCGGAGAGAGTGGAGGTAAATGTGTAAAAAGTACCAAAAAAATGAATTTTCAACGCGATATTTCTCACAGATGGTGCCACTTTAGAGAATCGCTATGTATGGGTCAGTTGTAGCTTTCGGGGCGTAGTGTTGCCACGAAAAAGAATTTTCCCAGAAATTCGGGTAATTTACCCCACAGGTCCCAAAAAGGTGACAAATGGAAATAAGGACTTTACGGAAATTCTGAGTATGCAGTTCGATGAGGGTGGCTCACCAAAATGATATTTGACAATTTTCGTCGAAATCGCACGGCAACACTGGAAGTTATGCGACTTGAAAGTTGTGGTCAGAGCCCCGTTTGGGCGCCAACTTTGTTAAAGAAATGTTGCGCTAGAGCAATAAAATATATGCCATCTGTTAGGTACTATCCTGTACTTACTCATAAAAGTCTAAAGTATTTCAAAATCCAAGATGGCCGCCAAAATTTTGATATTTGAACGTATCGAAAATTTCCCCATACATTTTCCTATACAAAACGAATGAGTACTGCAGGTCTATATAAAACCGTGGTCAATGCTTCCAATAATCGATGTCCATCGACAATTATCACGAGGCCGAAGGCCGAGCACCCACCCGCGAGGCCGCAGGCCGAGCTCCGCGTAGGGCGAAGCCCGAAGCGACCCCCCCGCGAGGCCGTAGGACGAGCTCCGCGTAGGGCGAAGCCCGAAGCGTCCCTCCCGCGAGGCCGTAGGCCGAGCTCCGCGTAGGGCGAAGCCCGAAGCGACCCCCCCGCGAGGCCGTAGGCCGAGCTCCGCGTAGGGCGAAGCCCGAAGCGACCCCCCGCGAGGCCGTAGGCCGAGCTCCGCGTAGGGCGAAGCCCGAAGCGTCCCACCCGCGAGGCCGTAGGCCGAGCTCCGCGTAGGGCGAAGCCCGAAGCGTCCCCCTTGCCAAGCGGATACAATACGACCATCTGTGTCGCCTAAATAACCTTGGCGAGGTCGAAGACCGAGCCCAATGCGAGGCCATAGGCCGAGCTCCGCGTAGGGCGAAGCCCGGAGCGTCCCCACGCCAGCAAAAGCGAAAAGGAAAATGCGAATACGCTCCGAATCAGAATGAATTTTTGAAATCTATATAAAGATGATAACACTTGTCTTTTGAAGTACGTCTTTATTTAGTGCCAGGCCTACGGTCATTTGGGGTATTGCATGCTCTATATTTATAATCAGTTTAACAACTTTAAATCAAACTATTATCGAAACATGTCCATTTCATAACGTTTTGAATTTATACCTTTCGGGCGTCGCTTGATTTACAAGTGGCAAGACAAATTACATTGCACGCACACCAAATTGCAAAAGAAACAACCCAGATAAAATCGTAGTTAGTTGCGCCGCCTCCAAACCTACAGGATAAAGAAAGCCCCGCGGGCCGCTCGCGGCCCGCGCACCCACGCACCTACTAGTTAATAATATATATAGCTGCAATACCACTCACTCACTGATACGTGTTTTGAGGAACCTGGAGGGGGTGGGGTTGGGGTGGGGGGTTGGTTGTATAGACTTTGGGGATGTGATGTGCGGAAAAATATAGCGGTCCCCCTGGGGGGTGTTTATCTTGGGGTCACTATGGTGAACTCTGTGATGCGTAGTCCGATTTGGACAAAATTTGGTAGGTTTGTAAAGAATACCATCTAATCGAGAATTTTTTTTTTGGTTTTCAAAAAAACAAAATGGCGGCCGAGTTATAAGAAAAAAAGTGGGGGGGACGAAAAAGACCCAAAAGTAGGGTACTGGTAAATAGAGTTGGGTGAGCCGTAGGGAGGGGTGCAATATGTCGTTGGAATGGGTAAATCCTCTACTTTACCCAAAAAAATAAGGGGTTAAAAAAAACAAAATGGCCGACGAGTTGTGAGCGATTGAAAAAAAGGGAGGGAAATCACGAGTGGGCAAAGCGATTTTACTCCCAGATGGCAACACCGCAGAGCTTCGGCTTGTATGGGGCGGTTGTAGGTCTCGGGGAGTAGTGTTGCCAGGAAAAAAAAAATTCCCAGAAATCGGGGTAATTTACCCCACAGGGTCCAAAAATGTGGCAAATGGAAATAGGGACTTTAAGAAAGTTCTGCGTATGCAGTCCGATGAGGTTGGCCCACCCAAATGACATTTGGGTATTTTCATCGAAATCCGCTGGCAACACTGGGATTGGCGAATTTTTTTAAATTTTCGGCAGTTGCCAACTTTGGAGGGCAACTTTGTTAGACCAAGTTTGAGCTAGCGCAACGGTTTAAATGCAGTTTGTTGGAAAATTTAGTCTAGATAAACAGAAAAATAAGGAATTTTTTTTAAAAACAAAATGGCGGCGAGATGGGAGACAAAGTTTTAAAAAGTTGAAAAGTTGGGAATTTTAAAATCGATATTACTCCCAGACGCCTACGCCGCAGAGCTTCGGCTTGTATGGGCCGGATGTAGGTCTCGGGCCGTAGTATTGTCAGGAAAAAGAAATTTCCCAAAAAGTCGGGTAATTTACCCCACAGGGTCCAAAAATGTGACAAATGGAAATAGGGACTTTAGGGAAATTCTGGGTATGCAATCCGATGAGTTTGGCCCACCCAAATGACATTTGGGTATTTTCATCAAAATCCGCTGGCAACACTGGGATTGGCGAATTTTTTAAAATTTTCGGGAGTTGCCAACTTTGGAGGGCAACTTTGTTAGACCAAGTTTGAGCTAGCACAACGGTTTAAATGCAGTTTGTTGGGGAATTTAGTCTAGATAAACAGAAAAATAAGGAATTTTTTTTAAAAACAAAATGGCGGCGATGTGGGAAACAACATGGTGAAAAGTAGAAAAATTTGAAATTTTCAAAGCGATATTACTCCCAGATGGCGCCACTTTAGAAAATCGATATGTATGGGTCAGTTGTAGGTTTCGGGGCGTAGTATTGCCACAAAAAAGAAATTTCCCAAAAAGTTGGGTAATTCACCCCACAGGGTCCAAAAAGGTGACAAATGGAAATAAGGACTTTAGGGAAATTCTGAGTATGCAGTCTGGTGAGTTTAGCCCACCCAAATGACATTTGGGCATTTTCATCGAAATACGCTGGCAACACTGGAATTGGCGAATTTTTCAAAATTTCGGGAGTTGTCAACTTTGGAGGGCAACTTTGTTAAACCAAGTTTGAGCTAGCGAATTGGTTTAAATGCAGTTTGTGTAGGGAATTTAGTCAAGATAATCAGAAAAATAAGGATATTTCAAAAAAACAAAATGGCGGCGAGATGGGAAATAAAATGTGTAAAAGTTGAAAAATTGGCAATTTTCAAAGCGATATTACTCCCAGATGGCGCCACTTTACAGAATCGGTATGTATGGGGCAGTTGTAGGTTTCGGGGCGTAGTGTTGCCACGAAAAAGAATTTTACCAAAAAGTTGGGTAATTTACCCCACAGGTCCCAAAAAGGTGACAAATGGAAATACGCACTTTAGGGAAATTCTGAGTATGCAGTTTGGTGAGCTTTGGCCACCCAAATGACATTTGGGTATTTTCATTGAAATCCGCTGGCAACACTGGGATTGGCGACACTTTGAAATTTTTGGGAGTTGCCAACTTTGGAGGGCAACTTTGTTAAACCAAGTTTGAGCTAGCGAAACGGTTTAAATGCAGTTTGTTAGGGAATTTAGTCGAGATAATCAGAAAAATAAGGATATTTCAAAAAAAAAATGGCGGAGAGAATGGAGGGTAAAACTGTAAAAAGTACCAAAAACAGGAATTTTCAAAGCGATATTACTCCCATATGCCAACACCGCAGAGCTTCGTCTTGTATGGGCCGGATGTAGGTCTCGGGACTTGGTATTGCCATGAAAAAGAATTTTCCCAGAAACTCGGGTAATTTACCCCACAGGTCCAAAAAAGGTGACAAATGGAAATAAGGACTTTAGGGAAATTCTGAGTATGCAGTTTGGTGAGCTTAGGTCACCCAAATGACATTTGGGTATTTTCATCGAAATCCGCTGGCAACACTGGGATTGGCGAGACTTTGAAATTTTTTCAAGATGTCAAATGCCAGGAGCAACTTTGTTAAAAAAAGTTTGAGCTAGCGAAATCGTTTAAATGCAGTTTGTTGGGGAATATAGTCCAGATAGCCAGAAAAATATGGAAAGTTGGAAAATCAAAATGGCGGAAAGAGTGGAGGGTAAAGTTGTAAAAAGTAGCAAAAAAAGGAATTTCAAAGCGATATTTCTCACAGATGGCGCGAATTTAGAGAATAGGTTTGTATGGGTCAGTTGTAGGTTTCGAGGCGTAGTGTTGCCATGAAAAATATTTTTTCCCGAAATTCGGGTAATTTACCCCACAGGACCAAAAAAGGTGGTAAAATGAAAATAGGAACTTTACGGAATTTCTGGGTATGCAGTTCGATGAGGGCAACTCATCCAAATGATATTTGACCATTTTCATCAAAATCGCACGGCAACACTGGAAGTTATGAGACTTGAAAATTGTGGTCAGAGCCCCGTTTGGGCGCCAACTTTGTTAAACAAATGTTGCGCTAGAGCAATAAAATATATGCCATCTGTTAGGTACTTTCCTGTACTTACTCATAAAAGTCTAAAGTATTTCAAAATAAAAGATGGCCGCCAAATTTTTGACATCTAAATGAATCGAAAATTTCCCCATACATTTTTCTATACCAAAACGAATGAGTACTGCAGGTCTATATAAAACCATGGTCAATGCTTCCAATAATCGATGTCCATCGACAATTATAACGTGGCCAAAGGCCGAGCACCCACCCGCGAGGCCGCAGGCCGAGCTCCGCGTAGGGCGAAGCCCGAAGCGACCCCCCCGCGAGGCCGTAGGCCGAGCTCCGCGCAGGGCGAAGCCCGAAGCGACCCCACGCGAGGCCGTAGGCCGAGCTCCGCGTAGGGCGAAGCCCGAAGCGTCCCACCCGCGAGGCCGTAGGCCGAGCTCCGCGTAGGGCGAAGCCCGAAGCGTCCCACCCGCGAGGCCGTAGGCCGAGCTCCGCGTAGGGCGAAGCCCGAAGCGTCCCCCTTGCCAAGCGGATACAATACGATCATCTGTGTCGCCTAAACAACCTTGGCGAGGTCGAAGACCGAGCCCAATGCGAGGCCATAGGCCGAGTTCCGCGGAGGGCGAAGCCTGGAGCGTCCCCACGCCAGCAAAAGCGAAAAGGAAAATGCGTATACGCTCCGAATCAGAATGAATTTTTGAAATCTATATAAAGATGATAACACTTGTCTTTTGAAGTACGTCTTCATTTAGTGCCAGGCCTTCGGTCACTTGGGGTATTGCATGCTCTATATTTATAATCAGTTAACAACTTTAAATCAGACTATTGTCGAAACATGTCCATTTCATAACGTTTTGAATTTTAAACTTTCGGGCGTCGCTTGATTTACAAGTGGCAAGACAAATTACATTGCACGCACACCAAATTGCAAAAGAAACAACCCAGATAAAATCATAGTTAGTTGCGCCGCCTCCAAACCTATAGGAAAAAGAAAGCCCCGCGGGCCGCTCGCGGCCCGCGCACCCACGCACCTACTAGTTAATAATATATATAGCTGCAATACCACTGACTGACTGACTGATACGTGTTTTGAGGAAACTGGAGGGTGTGGGGGTGGGGTGGGGGGTTGGTTGTATAGATTTTGGGGATGAGATGGGCGGAAAAATATAGCGGTCCCCCTGGGGGTTGTTTATCTTGGGGTCACTATGGTGAACTCTGAGATGCGTAGTCCGATTTGGATAAAATTTGAAACACATGTAAAGAATAGCATGTAATAAAAAAATTTTTTTTTGGTTTTCAAAAAAACAAAATGGCGGCCGAGTTATAAGAAAAAAAGTGGGGGGGACCAAAAAGACCCAAAAGTAGAGTACTGGTAAATCGAGTTGGGTGAGCCGTAGGGAGGGGTGCAATATGTCGTTGGAATGGGTAAATCCTCTACTTTACCCAAAAAAATGGGGGGTTAAAAAAAACAAAATGGCCGACGAGTTGTGAGCGATTGAAAAAAAGGGAGGGAAATCACGAGTGGGCAAAGCGATATTACTCCCAGATGGCAACACCGCAGAGCTTCGGCTTGTATGGGGCGGTTGTAGGTCTCGGGGAGTAGTGTTGCCAGGAAAAAAAATTTTCCCCGAAATCCGGGTAATTTACCCCACAGGACCGAAAAAGGTGGCAAATGGAAATAGGGACTTTACAAAAATTCTGGGTATGCAGTCCGATGAGGTTGGCCCACCCAAATGACATTTGGGTATTTTCATCGAAATCCGCTGGCAACACTGAGATTGGCGATTTTTTTAAAATTTTCGCCAGTTGCCAACTTTGGAGGGCAACTTTGTTAGACCAAGTTTGAGCTAGCGCAACGGTTTAAATGCAGTTTGTTGGGGAATTTAGTCTAGATAAACAGAAAAATAAGGAAATTTTTTAAAAAACAAAATGGCGGCAAGATGGGAGACAAAATTTTAAAAAGTTGAAAAGTTGGGAATTTTCAAATCGATATTACTCCCAGACGGCGCCACTTTAGAGAATCGCTATGTATGGGTCAATTGTAGGTTTTGGGGAGTAGTATTGCCAGGAAAAAGAATTTTCTAAAAAAGTCGGGTAATTTACCCCACAGGGTCCAAAAATGTGACAAATGGAAATAGGGACTTAGGGAAATTCTGGGTATGCAGTCCGATGAGCTTGGCCCACCCAAATGACATTTGGTTATTTTTATCTAAATCCACTGGCAACACTGAGATTGGCGAATTTTTTAAAATTTTCGGGAGTTGCCAACTTTGGAGGGCAACTTTGTTAGACCAAGTTCGAGGTAGCGGAACGGTTTAAATGCAGTTTGTTGGGAAATTTAGTCTAGATTAACAGAAAAATAAGGAAATTTTTTAAAAAACAAAATGGCGGCGAGGTGGGAAACAACATGGTAAAAAGTAGAAAAATTGGAAATTTTCGAAACGATATTACTCCCAGAAGGCGCCACTTTAGAAAATCGATATGTATGGGTCAGTTGTAGGTTTCGGGGCGTAGTGTTGCTATGAAAAAGAAATTTCCCAGAAATCGGGGTAATTTACCCCACAGGGTCCAAAAAAGTGACAAATGGAAATAAAGACTTTAGGGAAATTCTGAGTATGCAGTCTGGTGAGTTTAGCCCACCCAAATGACATTTGGGTATTTTCATCGAAATCCGCTGGCAACACTGGGATTGGCGAATTTTTCAAATTTTCAGGAGTTGTCAACTTTGGAGGGCAACTTTGTTAAACCAAGTTTGAGCTAGCGAAACGGTTTAAATGCAGTTTGTTTAGGGAAATTAGTCAAGATAATCAGAAAAATAAGGATATTTCAAAAAAACAAAATGGCGGCGAGATGGGAAATAAAATGTGAAAAAGTTGAAAAATTGGCAATTTTCAAAGCGATATTACTCCCAGATGGCGCAACTTTACAGAATCGGTATATATGGGGCAGTTGTAGGTTTCGGCGCGTAGTGTTGCCACGAAAAAGAATTTTACCAAAAAGTTGGGTAATTTACCCCACAGGTCCCAAAAAGGTGACAAATGGAAATACGCACTTTAGGGAAATTCTGAGTATGCAGTTTGGTGAGCTTTGGCCACCCAAATGACATTTGGGTATTTTCATCGAAATCCGCTGGCAACACTGGGATTGGCGACACTTTGAAATTTTTGGGAGTTGCCAACTTTGAAGGGCAACTTTGTTAAACCAAGTTTGAGCTAGCGAAACGGTTTAAATGCAGTTTGTTAGGGAATTTAGTCGAGATAATCAGAAAAATAAGGATATTTCAAAAAAACAAAATGGCGGAGAGAGTGGAGGGTAAAGTTGTAAAAAGTACCAAAAACAGGAATTTTCAAAACGATATTACTCTCATATGCCAACACCGCAGAGCTTCGTCTTGTATGGGCCGGTTGTAGGTCTCGGGACGTAGTATTGCCATGAAAAAGAATTTTCCCAGAAACTCTGGTAATTTACCCCACAGGTCCAAAAAAGGTGACAAATGGAAATAAGGACTTTAGGGAATTTCTGAGTATGCAGTTTGGTGAGCTTAGGTCACTTAAATGACATTTGGGTATTTTCATCGAAATCCGCTGGCAACACTGGGATTGGCGAGACTTTGAAATTTTCTCGAGATGTCAAACGCCAGGAGCAAATTTGTTAAAAAAAAATTGAGCTAGCGAAATCGTTTAAATGCAGTTTGTTGGGGAATATAGTCCAGATAGCCAGAAAAATATGGAAAGTTGGAAAATCAAAATGGCGGAGAGAGTGGAGGGTAAAGTTGTAAAAAGTATCAAAAAAAGGAATTTAAAAGCGATATTTCTCACAGACGGCGCGAATTTAGAGAATCGGTTTGTATGGGTCAGTTGTAGGTTTCGGGGCGTAGTGTTGCCATGAAAAAGAAATTTTCCCGAAATTCGGGTAATTTACCACACAGGACAAAAAAAAGTGGTAAAATGAAAATAGGAACTTTACGGAATTTCTGGGTATTCAGTTCGATGAGGACTGCTCAACCAAATGATATTTGACCATTTTCATCAAAATCGCTCGGCAACACTGGAAGTTATGAGACTTGAAAATTGTGGTCAGAGCCCCGTTTGGGCGCAAACTTTGTTAAAGAAATGGTGCGCTAGAGCAATAAAATATATGCCATCTGTTAGGTACTGTCCTGTACTAACTCATAAAAGTCTAAAGTATTTCAAAATAAAAGATGGTCGTCAAATTTTTGACATCTGAATGAATCGAAAATTTTCCCATACATTTTTCTATACAAAACGATGGAGTAATGCAGGTCCATATAAAATCGTGGTCAATGCTTAAAATAATCGATGTCAATCGACAATTATAACGAGGCCGAAGGCCGAGCACCCACCCGCGAGGCCGCAGGCCGAGCTCCGCGTAGGGCGAAGCCCGAAGCGTCCCACCCGCGAGGCCGTAGGCCGAGCTCCGCGTAGGGCGAAGCCCGAAGCGTCCCCCTTGCCAAGCGGATACAATACGATCATCTGTGTAGCCTAAACAACCTTGGCGAGGTCGAAGACCGAGCCCAATGCGAGGCCATAGGCCGAGTTCCGCGGAGGGCGAAGCCCGGAGCGTCCCCACGCCAGCAAAAGCGAAAAGGAAAATGCGTATACGCTCCGAATCAGAATGAATTTTTGAAATCTATATAAAGATGATAACACTTGTCTTTTGAAGTACGTCTTCATTTAGTGGTAGGCCTTCGGTCATTTGGGGTATTGCATGCTCTATATTTATAATCAGTTAACAACTTTAAATCAGACTATTGTCGAAACATGTCCATTTCATAACGTTTTGAATTTTAAACTTTCGGGCGTCGCTTGATTTTAAAGTGGCAGGATAAAAGGCATTTCACCACACCAAATTGCAAAAGAAACAACCCAGATAAAATTGTAGTTAGTTGCGCCGCCTCCAAACCTACATTAAAAAGGAAGCCCCGCGGGCCGCTCGCGGCCCGCGCACCCACGCACCTACTATTACTATAATATATATAGCTGCATTACCACTGACTGACTGACTGATACGTGTTTTGAGGAAACTGGAGGGGGTAAGGGGTGGGTTTGGGGTTGGTTGTATAGACTTTGGGGATGAGATGGGCGGAAAAATATAGCGGTCCCCCTGGGGGTTGTTTATCTTGGGGTCACTATGGTGAACTCTGAGATGCGTAGTCCGATTTGTTCCAAATTTGGTGGATTTGTAAAGAATAGCATCTAAGAAAAATTTTTTTTTTTGGTTTTCAAAAAAACAAAATGGCGGCCGAGTTATAAGAAAAAAAGTGGGGGGGACGAAAAAGACCAAAAAGTAGGGTACTGGTAAATCGAGTTGGGTGAGCAGTAGGGAGGGGTGCAATATGTCGTTGGAATGGGTAAATCCTCTACTTTACCCAAAAAAATGGGGGGTTAAAAAAAACAAAATGGCCGACGAGTTGTGAGCGATTGAAAAAAAGGGAGGGAAATCACGAGTGGGCAAAGCGATATTACTCCCAGATGGCAACACCGCACAGCTTCGGCTTGTATGGGGCGGTTGTAGGTCTCGGGGAGTAGTGTTGCCAGGAAAAAAAAAATTCCCCGAAATCGGGGTAATTTACCCCACAGGACCGAAAAAGGTGACAAATGGAAATAGGGACTTTACGAAAATTCTGGGTATGCAGTCCGATGAGGTTGGCCCACCCAAATGACATTTGGGTATTTTCATCGAAATCCGCTGGCAACACTGAGATTGGCGAATTTTTTAAAATTTTCGCGAGTTGCCAACTTTGGAGGGCAACTTTGTTAGACCAAGTGTGAGCTAGCGCAACGGTTTAAATGCAGTTTGTTGGGAAATTTAGTCTAGATAAACAGAAAAATAAGGAAATTTTTTAAAAAACAAAATGGCGGCGAGATGGCAGACAAAATTTTAAAAAGTTGTAAAGTTGGGAATTTTCAAATCGATATTACTCCCAGATGCCAACGCCGCAGAGCTTCGGCTTGTATGGGCCGGATGTAGGTCTCGGGACGTAGTGTTGCCAGGAAAAAGAATTTTTCCAAAAAATAGGGTAATTTACCCCACAGGGTCCAAAAATGTGACAAATGGAAATAGGGACTTTAGGGAAATTCTGGGTATGCAGTCTGGTGAGATTGGTCCACCCAAATGACATTTGGGTATTTTCATCGAAATCCGCTGGCAACACTGGGATTGGCGAATTTTTCAAATTTTTGGGAATGGTCAGATAAATTGAGTTAGTTTGTTCTACCAAGTTTTAGCTAGCGAATAAGTTTAAATGCAGTTTGTCGGGCAATATAGTCCAGATAACCAGAAAAATCCGAAAAGTGGGAAAAAAACAAAATGGCGGCGAGTTGGGTAATAAGATGGTAAAAAGTAGAAAAATTGGGAATTTTCAAAGCGATATTACTCCCAGATGCCAACGCCGCAGAGCTTCGGTTTGTATGGGCAGGATGTAGGTCTCAGGACGTAGTATTGCCGTGAAAAAGAATTTTCCCCGAAATCGGGGTAATTTACCCCACAGGACTCAAAAAGGTGACAAATGGAAATAAGGACTTTAGGGAAATTCTGAGTATGCAGTTTGGTGAGCTTTGGCCACTCAAATGACATTTGGGTATTTTCATCGAAATCCGCTGGCAACACTGGGATTGGCGACGCTTTGAAATTTTTGGGAATGGTCAGATAAATTGAGTTAGTTTGTTCTACCAAGTTTTAGCTAGCGAAAAAGTTTAAATGCCATTTGTTAGGTAATATAGTCCAGATAGCCAGAAAAATCCGAAAAGTGGGAAAATCTAAATGGCGGAGAGAGTGGAGGTAAATGTGTAAAAAGTACCAAAAAAATGAATTTTCAACGCGATATTTCTCACAGATGGTGCCACTTTAGAGAATCGCTATGTATAGGTCAGTTGTAGCTTTCGGGGCGTAGTGTTGCCACGAAAAAGAATTTTCCCAGAAATTCGGGTAATTTACCCCACAGGTCCCAAAAAGGTGACAAATGGAAATAAGGACTTTACGGAAATTCTGAGTATGCAGTTCGATGAGGGTGGCTCACCAAAATGATATTTGACAATTTTCGTCGAAATCGCACGGCAACACTGGAAGTTATGCGACTTGAAAGTTGTGGTCAGAGCCCCGTTTGGGCGCCAACTTTGTTAAAGAAATGTTGCGCTAGAGCAATAAAATATATGCCATCTGTTAGGTACTATCCTGTACTTACTCATAAAAGTCTAAAGTATTTCAAAATCCAAGATGGCCGCCAAAATTTTGATATTTGAACGTATCGAAAATTTCCCCATACATTTTCCTATACAAAACGAATGAGTACTGCAGGTCTATATAAAACCGTGGTCAATGCTTCCAATAATCGATGTCCATCGACAATTATCACGAGGCCGAAGGCCGAGCACCCACCCGCGAGGCCGCAGGCCGAGCTCCGCGTAGGGCGAAGCCCGAAGCGACCCCCCCGCGAGGCCGTAGGACGAGCTCCGCGTAGGGCGAAGCCCGAAGCGTCCCTCCCGCGAGGCCGTAGGCCGAGCTCCGCGTAGGGCGAAGCCCGAAGCGACCCCCCCGCGAGGCCGTAGGCCGAGCTCCGCGTAGGGCGAAGCCCGAAGCGACCCCCCGCGAGGCCGTAGGCCGAGCTCCGCGTAGGGCGAAGCCCGAAGCGTCCCACCCGCGAGGCCGTAGGCCGAGCTCCGCGTAGGGCGAAGCCCGAAGCGTCCCCCTTGCCAAGCGGATACAATACGACCATCTGTGTCGCCTAAATAACCTTGGCGAGGTCGAAGACCGAGCCCAATGCGAGGTCATAGGCCGAGCTCCGCGTAGGGCGAAGCCCGGAGCGTCCCCACGCCAGCAAAAGCGAAAAGGAAAATGCGAATACGCTCCGAATCAGAATGAATTTTTGAAATCTATATAAAGATGATAACACTTGTCTTTTGAAGTACGTCTTCATTTAGTGGTAGGCCTTCGGTCATTTGGGGTATTGCATGCTCTATATTTATAATCAGTTAACAACTTTAAATCAGACTATTGTCGAAACATGTCCATTTCATAACGTTTTGAATTTTAAACTTTCGGGCGTCGCTTGATTTTAAAGTGGCAGGATAAAAGGCATTTCACCACACCAAATTGCAAAAGAAACAACCCAGATAAAATTGTAGTTAGGTGCGCCGCCTCCAAACCTACATTAAAAAGGAAGCCCCGCGGGCCGCTCGCGGCCCGCGCACCCACGCACCTACTAGTAATAATATATATAGCTACATTACCACTCACTCACTGATACGTAGATTGAGGAACCTGGAGGGGGTGGGGGTGTGGTGGGGGGTTGGTTGTATATACTTTGGGGATGTGATGTGCGGAAAAATATAGCGGTCCCCCTGGGGGGTGTTTATCTTGAGGTCACTATGGTGAACTCTGAGATGCGTAGTCCGATTTGGATAAAATTTGAAACAAATGTAAAAAATACAATCTAATAAATTTTTTTTTTTTTAATTTTCAAAAAAACAAAATGGCGGCCGAGTTATAAGAAAAAAAGTGGGGGGGACGAAAAAGACCCAAAAGTAGGGTACCCCTAGATCGAGTTGGGTGATGCGGAGGGGAGCGTGCAATATGTCGTTGGAATGGGTAAATCCTCTACTTTACCCAAAAAAATGGGGGGTTAAAAAAAACAAAATGGCCGACGAGTTGTGAGCGATTGAAAAAAAGGGAGGGAAATCACGAGTGGGCAAAGCGATATTACTCCCAGATGGCAACACCGCAGAGCTTCGGCTTGTATGGGGCGGTTGTAGGTCTCGGGGAGTAGTGTTGCAAGGAAAAAAAAAATTCCCAGAAATCGGGGTAATTTACCCCACAGGGTCAAAAAATGTGACAAATGGAAATAGGGACTTTACGAAAATTCTGGGTATGCAGTCCGATGAGGTTCATCATCATCATCATCATCATCA
The DNA here is from genome assembly GCA_963506565.1 of Tachystola acroxantha. NCBI lineage: Eukaryota > Metazoa > Arthropoda > Insecta > Lepidoptera > Oecophoridae > Tachystola > Tachystola acroxantha. Next base: position 11,579,093 of record OY735890.1, read on the forward strand.
TCAGCCCGTATCAGTCCACTGCTGGACGTAGGCCTCTCCCAAAGCGCGCCAATCAACCCTACTCTCGGCCCTCTGCATCCAGTCCCTGCCAGCCATTTTGCGAAGGTCATCCCTCCATCTGGTCGGGGGGCGTCCCACACTACGTTTACCCGTTCGTGGCCTCCATTCGAGAACTCGTCTACCCCATCGGTTATCGGTTCTACGACAGATGTGACCAGCCCACTGCCACTTCAGTTTACTGATTCTATGAACAATGTCAACCACTTTTGTCTTCTGGCGGATATACTCGTTTCTTATTCTATCTAACAGAGAAATTCCAAGCATAGCTCTTTCCATAGCTCGCTGAGCGACCTTGAGCCTGTGGGCCAGTCTCACCGTCAATGTCCACGTTTCGGCTCCGTAGGTCATCACTGGCAGGACGCACTGGTTGAAGACCTTAGTTTTTAGGCATTGTGGTATTGAAGACGAGAAGATATGACGTAGCTTCCCAAACGCTGCCCAGCCCAGCTGAATTCTCCTGTCACTCTCTTTCTCGAAGTTGTTCCTACCCAGCTGTAGAGTTTGTCCTAAGTAGACATATTTCTGAACAACTTCGAGGACCGTGGCATCGACTACTACTGGTTCCGGGACGACCAGATCATTGAACATGATCTTGGTCTTATCCAAATTCATCCCGAGCCCGACACGGCGAGAAGCAGCATTAAGGCTATCCAGCATTGCCTGCAGATCCTGCAGCGACTCAGCCATGACCACTATATCGTCGGCAAACCGAAGGTGTGAAATGTACTCGCCATTTACATTGATGCCACGTCCATTCCAGTCCAGTGTTTTGAAGACATCTTCCAGCGCGTTTGTGAAGAGTTTCGGTGATATAACATCTCCTTGTCTCACACCTCTACGCAACTGGATAGATCTTGTTTGCTGGTTCTGGATTTGGACGGTCATAGTGGCGGCGTCATACAGGCATCTCAGCACCTCGATGTACCGCCAGTCTACTTGGCATCGCTGCAAGGACTGCAGAACAGCCCAGGTTTCGATAGAGTCAAATGCTTTCTCATAGTCCACAAATGCAAGACACAGGGGCCGATTGTATTCCTCTGTCTTTTGTATAATCTGCCTCACTGTGTGGATGTGGTCTATGGTACCATATCCTCCGCGAAACCCGGCCTGCTCCGGGGGCTGGAAGTCGTCAAATCTCCGTCCAAGACGATTCGTAATGACTCTCGAAAACAGCTTGTATACATGACTCAGGAGAGAGATGGGTCTATAGTTTTTCAATAGGGTTTTGTCCCCTTTCTTGAAAAACAGGACAACGATGCTCCTGTGCCATGCCTTCGGAGTTCTCCCACTCTGTATGACGGAGTTAAAAAGCTTCTGTAGCTCCATCAGGACAGGAGTACCACCTGCTTTCAGGAGCTCAGATGTAACCCCGTCTTCACCGGGGGCTTTTCCATTCTTAAGCTGTTTGAGAGCCAGTCCGATTTCGTCAAGACTCACATCAGGCAGGTCTTCGGTAAAATGGCGTGTTAGCGTGGCTCGGGGATCATCGGTACTAGGCTCAGGTTGCGGTGCGTGAGGTGCGTACAATCGGCCGTAGAAGTCTTCGATCTCAGCGAGTATCTCTGGTTTGGAAGTGACGGTTCTGCCATTCGCCGACTTCAGTTTGGTCAGATGGCTTCTCCCCAACTGCTGCATGAATACTTTTGACCCTCGATTTTGCTCAATTGCCTCTTGTATGCGGCGTGTATTGGAGCGACGAAGGTCACGACGTATAAGCTTCCTTACATGCTTGTTGAGGGTCCGCTGTTCTGTCTGAGAGATTTGCGTAGCCTTTTCACGTCTTTCCTTCATAAGATCTAGAGTCTCCACTGAGAGCTTAGACTTCGTGCCAGTACGTTGCGACCTGCAAAACCTTACGCCTACGTCCCTGATGGTCTTCACCACTGTGTCAAACGCCTGGTCAACGTCAATTGTGGTTTCCAAGACATCGAATCTATTTTTCAGCTCCAGCTGAAATTTATCGGAGCCGGTTACGATCTGTTGCAGGTTAGGTCGGAGCGTAGACTTCATCATACGGAGTCTTTCTAGCTTAAAATCGATATTCAGTGTGCCTCGCACGAGTCGGTGGTCACTACCAGTGTTAAACCGGTTAAGTACAGAGACATCCCTGAATATATGCCTTTTGTCCGTTATGATGAAGTCTATGTTGAGGTTTTAGCAGAATGAGACCTACATGGTCGATTTAATGGTTGCCTAGGTTACGAGTTTGTTTATTGTTTTACTCTGTGGTGAACATTTTCTGTAATAATATAATAAATTGAGCATACAGTTGAATACATCGTTTTAATGATTCTAGCCATGTTCTAACAGGTTATGGTCCCTTGCTACGCATAAAGATGGAGTTATCTAAGGTGAATATTCCGAAATTTGGAGGTCACAACTGGAACAATTGGAAGTATCGAATGACGGCCTTGCTAACCGGCATTGACGGTCTTCTGGATATTGTTGAAGGCAGAACTTGTAAGCCAGAACAGCCGACTGGTGATGAAGCCTTGAAGGGTTATGATCAAAAGTTGAAAAACTTCATGGGTATGGAAAGCATGGCTTTGCTTCTCATAACGAATAACATTGACGATGATGTGCTGGATAAAGTAATGAGATTCTCGACACCAAGAGAGGTATGGCAAGAATTGCACCAGTTATATGACGGAGTCAATGAGGACAAGGTGTATAATGTGGGGCTGGAGTTCTTCTCATATAAAATGGATTCTGGAGATGACATGGTAACACACGTATCTAAATTGAAAAATCTGTGGTTTAAGTTGAAAACTGAATTATCTAAGGCGGAGGATGGTACGAATTTACCTGATGCATTGTTAATCTGCAAGATACTTGATACTTTACCTGAAACATATTTTTCGTTTAAGTCAAGCTGGATGTTGATGTCTAAGAAGGATCGGACGGTGGAGAATATTACTAGTCAGTTGTGTGTTCATGAAAGGGCACTTGCAACCAAAGACGGTGAGTCAAGTGGAGAAACCCTTGCTGTGAAGGTAAATAGAAAGGTTGGAAATAATTCGAAAAAGGGACAGGACCACCCTGAGACAAGTAAAGGGATAAAGAGATGTTTCTTTTGTAAAGAGATGGGTCACTTTAGGAAAGATTGTCCAAAAAGGGTTGGATCTCAGAGAAAAGAAGATAGCCAAGGCAATAATATGATGTTACGAATTGTGAATGCTATAGATACTGACTTAGATCGAAACAATTGGTTTGTGGATAATGGTGCTACGCATCATGTTACAATGAGAGGCGATCTGTATCAAGATTTTGAGTATTTTGGGGAAGCTCACACAGTAACTACAGCTGATGGAAACGTGATAGAGGCTGTTGGAAAAGGCTCTATTCTGGTGGAAGCTGATATTAAAGGCAAGGCTGAGAGAACCTTCTTGAGAGATGTTTGGTATGTACCCCGGATTAGTAAGAATTTGTTTTCTGTATTGGCTGCTCAAGACAGAAATCCAACGAGTCTATTTGAGTCACAGGTTACTACTTGTTCTGTAAAACTTGATGGAAAGGTTAAGATGATTGGCTATAGACAGAGATTTGGAGGGCTGTACAAGCTAAATTTCAAGGTCATGACGCCAATAGTGTCTATCAATTTGGTACAGAAGACGGACAAGTTGCAGTTATACCACGAACGTATGGGACACCAAAACAAGAGACATGTGAAAGGTCTGATAGAGCGGGAATTCGGAATAAGAACAACAGATGATGGAGAAATATGCGAAGGCTGTGTCTTCGGCAAGTCGCATAGAACAAAGTTTGGCGTTCGAGTGAGAGCCACGAAGCCTGGAGAACTTATCCATACGGATGTCTGTGGTCCTTTTCCAAGCTCTTGTTCAAAACAAAGATACTTCTTATTATTCAAGGATGACTACACGCGTTATCGGTATGTTTACTTTCTTCGAGAAAAGTCGGAAGTATATAAGAGGTTGGATCAGATGCTAGCTGAAGCGAAAGCTGCTGGGCATACAGTTCAAGAACTCTTGAGTGATAATGGCGGGGAGTTTGATAACGAGAAGGTACGTGAAGTTTTGAAGAAATATGGAATTCGGCAGAGACTGACAATGCCCTATACACCTGAACAGAATGGTTGTAGCGAACGGGAGAATAGAACTATTGTAGAGTCTGCTAGAGCCATGATGCATGCGCATGAGCAGTTACCTGAGAGACTGTGGGCAGAGCTGGTGGATACAGCAGTGTATATCCTGAATAGGACTGGTCCTAGTCCTATAGATGGCAAGTCGCCCTATGAGTTGTGGTTTGGTAAAAAGCCACAGATAAAACATTTGAGGATTATTGGCTCATCGTGCTATGCTGGTATACCCAAACAGAAAAGAAAGAAGATGCAGAAAAAAGCTGAGAAATGTATCTTGATAGGGTATGATAATGATGATGGATATCGATTGTGGAATTCTAGCTCAAACAGTTTGGTTCGTTCACGAGATGTGATTTTTAACGAAAAGCTTTTGGAAGCAAAGAATGCAATGATGTCATCGGATACTGAAAAGACAACAGTTAGAGAGAATGAGGTAGAGATTCCGTTCAGGATTCTACAGCAATCTGTGAGCTCTAAGAAGTCTTTTGAACCATTGGAAATGGTTGAGTTGCGTAAAACTGATCCCTTGAGAGTAACAATTGAGCAAAATACTGAGATGAACAGTGGCGATAATCCAGCTGTGAATCATGATGAAGTATTTGATGATGCAAGAAGTTGTACCTCTGAACAGTCTATTGAATTAGAGGGGGAAGTAGAAGGAGATATCGAAGAGGGCGATGTACCTGGATTAAATGATCATGAGATTAGAGAAGAAGGCGGAAGAGTCTTGCGAGATCGATCATTACTTCGACCACCTGAGAAATTCAATGACTATATTGTAAACATGACGTTAAGCAGTTGTGTGGAACCAACTTATTATCGTGAAGCGATTGAGAGTCCTGAGAGTGATCTTTGGAAGGATGCTATGGATTCGGAGATCAAATCACTGAAAGATAATGAAACGTGGGTTTTAGTGAAATTGCCAAAGAACCGGAAAGCAATACCATCCAAGTGGGTTTATCGAATTAAAATGAATGCAGATGGCTCGGTTGATAAATACAAAGCCAGACTGGTCATTAAAGGATTTTCACAGAAGAAAGGAATTGACTATGACCAAACATTCAGCCCTGTGGCAAATATGGTATCGATCAGAACTGTGCTGAGTATAGCAGCAAGTGAACGAATGGTACTGATGCAATTTGATGTGGCAACAGCTTTTCTGTATGGTATGTTGGATGAAGAGATATTCATGAAACAGCCTGAAGGATATGATGATAGATCTGGAAGAGTTTGTCTATTGAAGAGAAGTCTGTATGGCTTGAAGCAAGCGCCGCGCTGCTGGAACAAGCGTATTATAGATTTTCTGAAGAGCATTGGCTTCAAGGTTAGTGATGCTGATCCTTGTATCTTTGTAAGAGATAGAGCTTCAAGTGGAAAACTTATACTAGCTTTGTATGTGGATGACGGCTTGATAGCTGGGTCAAACCAGAAGTTAGTGGATGAGTTTCTTGAAGAACTGAAGGGTAAATTCAAGATCACTACGAAACCAGCCTCTTATTTTCTTGGAATAGAGATTGAAACCAGAGAAGACGGTATTCGTATTCATCAGACTTCGTATGCTAAGAAGGTGTTACGGAGGTTTGGCATGGAACATTGCAAACCTGTAACCACTCCAATCGTGAAGGAGGATTTATATCAGCATGATGAAAATGCGGATGTGAGTTGCACACTCGGGAACTACAGACAAGTTGTAGGTGCACTCGCATATCTTATGGTCGGAACCAGACCTGATATTGCTTATGCTGTCAGCGTTGTATCGAGGAGTCTTGAGAACCCAACGGAAGCTGACTGGATGAGGTTGAAGCGAATTTTGCGGTACCTGCAATACGCACCTGACCTTGGGATCTTGTATAAGAAAAATTATAAGAAAGGGATATTTGACTCTTATAGTGATGCAGATCATGGAGGTGACGTGAGCACTGGAAGATCAACTTCTGGAGTGCTATGCATGTATGCAGGAGGAGCTATTTCGTGGCTTAGTCGAAGGCAACAAAGCGTAGCAATATCGACTACTGAAGCTGAAGTAGTGGCGGCTAGTGAAGCAGCCAGGGAATGCATTTGGTTGTCTCGGCTACTGAAGGATTTGATCCATGACAACCGGACTCACTCTGTACCAGAGTTACAAGTGGATAATGAAGCAGCGATTAGACTGGCGGAAAATCCTGAGTTCCATCGTCGTACGAAGCATATTCGCATAAGGCATTTCTTCGTCAGGGAACTTGTGACAAACGGAGAGCTGAAAGTTAAGAAGGTTGCTAGTGAGCTCCAACTAGCAGATATCTTCACAAAGCCCTTGCCAAGACCTAGGCTGTTAAAGCTTGTGCATTTGGTAGGTCTACATGCTGAGAGAAGATGTTGAGGTTTTAGCAGAATGAGACCTACATGGTCGATTTAATGGTTGCCTAGGTTACGAGTTTGTTTATTGTTTTACTCTGTGGTGAACATTTTCTGTAATAATATAATAAATTGAGCATACAGTTGAATACATCGTTTTAATGATTCTAGCCATGTTCTAACAGTCTATCTCATTTTTCGTCATAGAGTCGGGGCTTTGCCAAGTCCACTTCCTCTGAAGCTGCTTCTTAAAGAACGAATTCATTAAGAATAGCCCCTCTTTCTCCAGGAAGTTAACTAGCATTTGCCCCCTATGATTCCTGCAACCAAGACCATGTGGTCCGATTTTCGATTCGATGTTGCTCTGTACTCCCACTTTAGCGTTGAAGTCCCCCATGACAACGTTGAAGTGTGTCTTAGTGGTGTGATTGAGGGCTTTGGCTATGTCTTCATAGACAGCCTCCACTTCTTCATCCGAGTGTGCCGACGTTGGTGCGTAGACCTGTACTACCTTAAGAGAGTATCTCTCGGTAAGTTTCAAAATGAGGTACGCTACCCGTGGCGACACACTGGAGATCTCCATTACGTTGTCTACGAGGGCCTTATTCACCAGAAAACCTACCCCGCCTTGGGAGAGTTGATCGCCCTCTCGAAAGTAGAGTAGATGGCCCGATTCCAGGGTCAGTGTGTCCTCCCCCTCTCTTCGGACTTCACATAACCCTAGGACGTGCCAGCGTATCCTCTCCAACTCTACTTCGAGTTCCGTGATATGATCGTCCAGCCGCAGAGTTCGTCCGTTGTACGTAGCCAGGGTCAATTTTGTTTGGCAGCCTCCCGTAACCCGGGGATTCTTAGCACCCCCTGCCCCGCCGTTACCGTAGCCGCTGCCTTGGCTAGGAATAGCGGGGCGGCCGGGAACTGGGGGCCGGGGCCTTGTGGTGTCACTCATATTTGGGAGGTGATGCCCGTAATCGCCACGCTGGGCAAGCGGGTTGGCGATCGCAGAGCCGGCCACCTCGCGCCGGTGACGCTGCTGCCCGTCACCGACCTGCTGCACTTGGCGCCGGCACGGTGCGAGCTGGGTATACCGCCAACTGTCGGTCGCCAGAGCCCCGTCCGTTGGTCGGCAGGGTGCACCACGTGCCGGTGAGGTTGGCAATTGGGTGGCCAATATTGTCGGTCCCCACCCCTTACACCCGATGAGGTTGGCCCACCCAAATGACATTTGGGTATTTTCATCGAAATCCGCTGGCAACACTGAGATTGGCGATTTTTTTAAAATTTTCGCGAGTTGCCAACTTTGGAGGGCAACTTTGTTAGACCAAGTGTGAGCTAGCGCAATGGTTTAAATGCAGTTTGTTGGGAAATTTAGTCTAGATAAAAAGAAAAATAAGGAAATTTTTTTAAAAACAAAATGGCGGCGAGATGGGAGACAAAATTTTAAAAAGTTGAAAAATTGGGAATTTTCAAATCGATATTACTCCCAGATGCCAACGCCGCAGAGCTTCGGCTTGTATGGGCCGGATATAGGTCTAGGGACGTAGTGTTGCAAGGAAAAAGAAATTTCCCAAAAAGTAGGGTAATTTACCCCACAGGGTCCAAAAATGTGACAAATGGAAATAAGGACTTTAGGGAAATTCTGGGTATGCAGTCTGGTGAGATTGGTCCACCCAAATGACATTTGGGTATTTTCATCGATATCCGCGGGCAACACTGGGATTGGCGAATTTTTCAAATTTTTGGGAATGGTCAGATAAATTGAGTTAGTTTGTTCTACCAAGTTTTAGCTAGCGAAAAAGTTTAAATGCCATTTGTTAGGTAATATAGTCCAGATAGCCAGAAAAATCCGAAAAGTGAGAAAATCAAAATGGCGGAGAGAGTGGAGGTAAAAGTGTAAAAAGTACAAAAAAATGGAATTTTCAAAGCGATATTTCTCCCAGATGGCGCCACTTTAGAGAATCGCTATGTATGGGTCAGTTGTAGCTTTCGGGGCGTAGTATTGCTATAAAAAAGAAATTTCCCCGAAATTCGGGTAATTTACCCCACACGACCAAAAAAGGTGACAAATGGAAATACGCACTTTACGGAAATTCTGGGTATGCAGTTCGATGAGGGTAGCTCACCCAAATGATACTTGACAATTTTCGTCGAAATCCGCTGGCAACACTGGAAGTTATGCGACTTGAAAGTTGTGGTCAGAGCCCCGTTTGGGCGCCAACTTTGTTAAAGAAATGTTGCGCTAGAGCAATAAAATATATGCCATCTGTTAGGTACTATCCTGTACTTACTCATAAACGTCTAAAGTATTTCAAAATCCAAGATGGCCGCCAAAATTTTGATATTTGAAAGTATCGAAAATTTCCCCATACATTTTCCTATACAAAACGAATGAATACTGCAGGTCTATATAAAACCGTGGTCAATGGTTCCAATAATCGATGTCCATCGACAATTATAACGAGGCCGAAGGCCGAGCATCCACCCGCGAGGCCGCAGGCCGAGCTCCGCGTAGGGCGAAGCCCGAAGCGACCGACCCGCGAGGCCGTAGGCCGAGCTCCGCGTAGGGCGAAGCCCGAAGCGACCCCCCCGCGAGGCCGTAGGCCGAGCTCCGCGTAGGGCGAAGCCCGAAGCGTCCCACCCGCGAGGCCGCAGGCCGAGCTCCGCGTAGGGCGAAGCCCGAAGCGTCCCCCTTGGCAACCACCCGAGCAACCACCAACAACCACCCGCGAGGCCGCAGGCCGAGCTCCGCGTAGGGCGAAGCCCGAAGCGACCCTCCCGCGAGGCCGTAGGCCGAGCTCCGCGTAGGGCGAAGCCCGAAGCGACCCTCCCGCGAGGCCGTAGGCCGAGCTCCGCGTAGGGCGAAGCCCGTAGCGTCCCACCCGCGAGGCCGTAGGCCGAGCTCCGCGTAGGGCGAAGCCCGAAGCGTCCCCCTTGCCAAGCGGATACAATACGACCATCTGTGTCGCCTAAATAACCTTGGCGAGGTCGAAGACCGAGCCTAATGCGAGGCCATAGGCCGAGCTCCGCGGAGGGCGAAGCCCGGAGCGTCCCCACGCCAGCAAAAGCTAAAAGGAAAATGCGTATACGCTCCGAATAAGAATGAATTTTTGAAATCTATATAAAGATGATAACACTTGTATTTTGAAGTACGTCTTTATTTAGTGCCAGGCCTACGGTCATTTGGGGTATTGCATGCTCTATATTTATAATCAGTTTAACAACTTTAAATCAAACTATTATCGAAACATGTCCATTTCATAACGTTTTGAATTTATACCTTTCGGGCGTCGCTTGATTTACAAGTGGCAAGACAAATTACATTGCACGCACACCAAATTGCAAAAGAAACAACCCAGATAAAATTGTAGTTAGTTGCGCCGCCTCCAAACCTACAGGAAAAAGAAAGCCCCGCGGGCCGCTCGCGGCCCGCGCACCCACGCACCTACTAGTTACTATAATATATATAGCTGCATTACCACTGACTGACTGACTGATACGTGTTTTGAGGAAACTGGAGGGGGTAAGGGGTGGGTTTGGGGTTGGTTGTATAGACTTTGGGGATGAGATGGGCGGAAAAATATAGCGGTCCCCCTGGGGGTTGTTTATCTTGGGGTCACTATGGTGAACTCTGAGATGCGTAGTCCGATTTGTTCCAAATTTGGTGGATTTGTAAAGAATAGCATCTAAGAAAAATTTTTTTTTTTGGTTTTCAAAAAAACAAAATGGCGGCCGAGTTATAAGAAAAAAAGTGGGGGGGACGAAAAAGACCAAAAAGTAGGGTACTGGTAAATCGAGTTGGGTGAGCAGTAGGGAGGGGTGCAATATGTCGTTGGAATGGGTAAATCCTCTACTTTACCCAAAAAAATGGGGGGTTAAAAAAAACAAAATGGCCGACGAGTTGTGAGCGATTGAAAAAAAGGGAGGGAAATCACGAGTGGGCAAAGCGATATTACTCCCAGATGGCAACACCGCACAGCTTCGGCTTGTATGGGGCGGTTGTAGGTCTCGGGGAGTAGTGTTGCCAGGAAAAAAAAAATTCCCCGAAATCGGGGTAATTTACCCCACAGGACCGAAAAAGGTGACAAATGGAAATAGGGACTTTACGAAAATTCTGGGTATGCAGTCCGATGAGGTTGGCCCACCCAAATGACATTTGGGTATTTTCATCGAAATCCGCTGGCAACACTGAGATTGGCGAATTTTTTAAAATTTTCGCGAGTTGCCAACTTTGGAGGGCAACTTTGTTAGACCAAGTGTGAGCTAGCGCAACGGTTTAAATGCAGTTTGTTGGGAAATTTAGTCTAGATAAACAGAAAAATAAGGAAATTTTTTAAAAAACAAAATGGCGGCGAGATGGCAGACAAAATTTTAAAAAGTTGTAAAGTTGGGAATTTTCAAATCGATATTACTCCCAGATGCCAACGCCGCAGAGCTTCGGCTTGTATGGGCCGGATGTAGGTCTCGGGACGTAGTGTTGCCAGGAAAAAGAATTTTTCCAAAAAATAGGGTAATTTACCCCACAGGGTCCAAAAATGTGACAAATGGAAATAGGGACTTTAGGGAAATTCTGGGTATGCAGTCTGGTGAGATTGGTCCACCCAAATGACATTTGGGTATTTTCATCGAAATCCGCTGGCAACACTGGGATTGGCGAATTTTTCAAATTTTTGGGAATGGTCAGATAAATTGAGTTAGTTTGTTCTACCAAGTTTTAGCTAGCGAATAAGTTTAAATGCAGTTTGTCGGGCAATATAGTCCAGATAACCAGAAAAATCCGAAAAGTGGGAAAAAAACAAAATGGCGGCGAGTTGGGTAATAAGATGGTAAAAAGTAGAAAAATTGGGAATTTTCAAAGCGATATTACTCCCAGATGCCAACGCCGCAGAGCTTCGGTTTGTATGGGCAGGATGTAGGTCTCAGGACGTAGTATTGCCGTGAAAAAGAATTTTCCCCGAAATCGGGGTAATTTACCCCACAGGACTCAAAAAGGTGACAAATGGAAATAAGGACTTTAGGGAAATTCTGAGTATGCAGTTTGGTGAGCTTTGGCCACTCAAATGACATTTGGGTATTTTCATCGAAATCCGCTGGCAACACTGGGATTGGCGACGCTTTGAAATTTTTGGGAATGGTCAGATAAATTGAGTTAGTTTGTTCTACCAAGTTTTAGCTAGCGAAAAAGTTTAAATGCCATTTGTTAGGTAATATAGTCCAGATAGCCAGAAAAATCCGAAAAGTGGGAAAATCTAAATGGCGGAGAGAGTGGAGGTAAATGTGTAAAAAGTACCAAAAAAATGAATTTTCAACGCGATATTTCTCACAGATGGTGCCACTTTAGAGAATCGCTATGTATGGGTCAGTTGTAGCTTTCGGGGCGTAGTGTTGCCACGAAAAAGAATTTTCCCAGAAATTCGGGTAATTTACCCCACAGGTCCCAAAAAGGTGACAAATGGAAATAAGGACTTTACGGAAATTCTGAGTATGCAGTTCGATGAGGGTGGCTCACCAAAATGATATTTGACAATTTTCGTCGAAATCGCACGGCAACACTGGAAGTTATGCGACTTGAAAGTTGTGGTCAGAGCCCCGTTTGGGCGCCAACTTTGTTAAAGAAATGTTGCGCTAGAGCAATAAAATATATGCCATCTGTTAGGTACTATCCTGTACTTACTCATAAAAGTCTAAAGTATTTCAAAATCCAAGATGGCCGCCAAAATTTTGATATTTGAACGTATCGAAAATTTCCCCATACATTTTCCTATACAAAACGAATGAGTACTGCAGGTCTATATAAAACCGTGGTCAATGCTTCCAATAATCGATGTCCATCGACAATTATCACGAGGCCGAAGGCCGAGCACCCACCCGCGAGGCCGCAGGCCGAGCTCCGCGTAGGGCGAAGCCCGAAGCGACCCCCCCGCGAGGCCGTAGGACGAGCTCCGCGTAGGGCGAAGCCCGAAGCGTCCCTCCCGCGAGGCCGTAGGCCGAGCTCCGCGTAGGGCGAAGCCCGAAGCGACCCCCCCGCGAGGCCGTAGGCCGAGCTCCGCGTAGGGCGAAGCCCGAAGCGACCCCCCGCGAGGCCGTAGGCCGAGCTCCGCGTAGGGCGAAGCCCGAAGCGTCCCACCCGCGAGGCCGTAGGCCGAGCTCCGCGTAGGGCGAAGCCCGAAGCGTCCCCCTTGCCAAGCGGATACAATACGACCATCTGTGTCGCCTAAATAACCTTGGCGAGGTCGAAGACCGAGCCCAATGCGAGGCCATAGGCCGAGCTCCGCGTAGGGCGAAGCCCGGAGCGTCCCCACGCCAGCAAAAGCGAAAAGGAAAATGCGAATACGCTCCGAATCAGAATGAATTTTTGAAATCTATATAAAGATGATAACACTTGTCTTTTGAAGTACGTCTTTATTTAGTGCCAGGCCTACGGTCATTTGGGGTATTGCATGCTCTATATTTATAATCAGTTTAACAACTTTAAATCAAACTATTATCGAAACATGTCCATTTCATAACGTTTTGAATTTATACCTTTCGGGCGTCGCTTGATTTACAAGTGGCAAGACAAATTACATTGCACGCACACCAAATTGCAAAAGAAACAACCCAGATAAAATCGTAGTTAGTTGCGCCGCCTCCAAACCTACAGGATAAAGAAAGCCCCGCGGGCCGCTCGCGGCCCGCGCACCCACGCACCTACTAGTTAATAATATATATAGCTGCAATACCACTCACTCACTGATACGTGTTTTGAGGAACCTGGAGGGGGTGGGGTTGGGGTGGGGGGTTGGTTGTATAGACTTTGGGGATGTGATGTGCGGAAAAATATAGCGGTCCCCCTGGGGGGTGTTTATCTTGGGGTCACTATGGTGAACTCTGTGATGCGTAGTCCGATTTGGACAAAATTTGGTAGGTTTGTAAAGAATACCATCTAATCGAGAATTTTTTTTTTGGTTTTCAAAAAAACAAAATGGCGGCCGAGTTATAAGAAAAAAAGTGGGGGGGACGAAAAAGACCCAAAAGTAGGGTACTGGTAAATAGAGTTGGGTGAGCCGTAGGGAGGGGTGCAATATGTCGTTGGAATGGGTAAATCCTCTACTTTACCCAAAAAAATAAGGGGTTAAAAAAAACAAAATGGCCGACGAGTTGTGAGCGATTGAAAAAAAGGGAGGGAAATCACGAGTGGGCAAAGCGATTTTACTCCCAGATGGCAACACCGCAGAGCTTCGGCTTGTATGGGGCGGTTGTAGGTCTCGGGGAGTAGTGTTGCCAGGAAAAAAAAAATTCCCAGAAATCGGGGTAATTTACCCCACAGGGTCCAAAAATGTGGCAAATGGAAATAGGGACTTTAAGAAAGTTCTGCGTATGCAGTCCGATGAGGTTGGCCCACCCAAATGACATTTGGGTATTTTCATCGAAATCCGCTGGCAACACTGGGATTGGCGAATTTTTTTAAATTTTCGGCAGTTGCCAACTTTGGAGGGCAACTTTGTTAGACCAAGTTTGAGCTAGCGCAACGGTTTAAATGCAGTTTGTTGGAAAATTTAGTCTAGATAAACAGAAAAATAAGGAATTTTTTTTAAAAACAAAATGGCGGCGAGATGGGAGACAAAGTTTTAAAAAGTTGAAAAGTTGGGAATTTTAAAATCGATATTACTCCCAGACGCCTACGCCGCAGAGCTTCGGCTTGTATGGGCCGGATGTAGGTCTCGGGCCGTAGTATTGTCAGGAAAAAGAAATTTCCCAAAAAGTCGGGTAATTTACCCCACAGGGTCCAAAAATGTGACAAATGGAAATAGGGACTTTAGGGAAATTCTGGGTATGCAATCCGATGAGTTTGGCCCACCCAAATGACATTTGGGTATTTTCATCAAAATCCGCTGGCAACACTGGGATTGGCGAATTTTTTAAAATTTTCGGGAGTTGCCAACTTTGGAGGGCAACTTTGTTAGACCAAGTTTGAGCTAGCACAACGGTTTAAATGCAGTTTGTTGGGGAATTTAGTCTAGATAAACAGAAAAATAAGGAATTTTTTTTAAAAACAAAATGGCGGCGATGTGGGAAACAACATGGTGAAAAGTAGAAAAATTTGAAATTTTCAAAGCGATATTACTCCCAGATGGCGCCACTTTAGAAAATCGATATGTATGGGTCAGTTGTAGGTTTCGGGGCGTAGTATTGCCACAAAAAAGAAATTTCCCAAAAAGTTGGGTAATTCACCCCACAGGGTCCAAAAAGGTGACAAATGGAAATAAGGACTTTAGGGAAATTCTGAGTATGCAGTCTGGTGAGTTTAGCCCACCCAAATGACATTTGGGCATTTTCATCGAAATACGCTGGCAACACTGGAATTGGCGAATTTTTCAAAATTTCGGGAGTTGTCAACTTTGGAGGGCAACTTTGTTAAACCAAGTTTGAGCTAGCGAATTGGTTTAAATGCAGTTTGTGTAGGGAATTTAGTCAAGATAATCAGAAAAATAAGGATATTTCAAAAAAACAAAATGGCGGCGAGATGGGAAATAAAATGTGTAAAAGTTGAAAAATTGGCAATTTTCAAAGCGATATTACTCCCAGATGGCGCCACTTTACAGAATCGGTATGTATGGGGCAGTTGTAGGTTTCGGGGCGTAGTGTTGCCACGAAAAAGAATTTTACCAAAAAGTTGGGTAATTTACCCCACAGGTCCCAAAAAGGTGACAAATGGAAATACGCACTTTAGGGAAATTCTGAGTATGCAGTTTGGTGAGCTTTGGCCACCCAAATGACATTTGGGTATTTTCATTGAAATCCGCTGGCAACACTGGGATTGGCGACACTTTGAAATTTTTGGGAGTTGCCAACTTTGGAGGGCAACTTTGTTAAACCAAGTTTGAGCTAGCGAAACGGTTTAAATGCAGTTTGTTAGGGAATTTAGTCGAGATAATCAGAAAAATAAGGATATTTCAAAAAAAAAATGGCGGAGAGAATGGAGGGTAAAACTGTAAAAAGTACCAAAAACAGGAATTTTCAAAGCGATATTACTCCCATATGCCAACACCGCAGAGCTTCGTCTTGTATGGGCCGGATGTAGGTCTCGGGACTTGGTATTGCCATGAAAAAGAATTTTCCCAGAAACTCGGGTAATTTACCCCACAGGTCCAAAAAAGGTGACAAATGGAAATAAGGACTTTAGGGAAATTCTGAGTATGCAGTTTGGTGAGCTTAGGTCACCCAAATGACATTTGGGTATTTTCATCGAAATCCGCTGGCAACACTGGGATTGGCGAGACTTTGAAATTTTTTCAAGATGTCAAATGCCAGGAGCAACTTTGTTAAAAAAAGTTTGAGCTAGCGAAATCGTTTAAATGCAGTTTGTTGGGGAATATAGTCCAGATAGCCAGAAAAATATGGAAAGTTGGAAAATCAAAATGGCGGAAAGAGTGGAGGGTAAAGTTGTAAAAAGTAGCAAAAAAAGGAATTTCAAAGCGATATTTCTCACAGATGGCGCGAATTTAGAGAATAGGTTTGTATGGGTCAGTTGTAGGTTTCGAGGCGTAGTGTTGCCATGAAAAATATTTTTTCCCGAAATTCGGGTAATTTACCCCACAGGACCAAAAAAGGTGGTAAAATGAAAATAGGAACTTTACGGAATTTCTGGGTATGCAGTTCGATGAGGGCAACTCATCCAAATGATATTTGACCATTTTCATCAAAATCGCACGGCAACACTGGAAGTTATGAGACTTGAAAATTGTGGTCAGAGCCCCGTTTGGGCGCCAACTTTGTTAAACAAATGTTGCGCTAGAGCAATAAAATATATGCCATCTGTTAGGTACTTTCCTGTACTTACTCATAAAAGTCTAAAGTATTTCAAAATAAAAGATGGCCGCCAAATTTTTGACATCTAAATGAATCGAAAATTTCCCCATACATTTTTCTATACCAAAACGAATGAGTACTGCAGGTCTATATAAAACCATGGTCAATGCTTCCAATAATCGATGTCCATCGACAATTATAACGTGGCCAAAGGCCGAGCACCCACCCGCGAGGCCGCAGGCCGAGCTCCGCGTAGGGCGAAGCCCGAAGCGACCCCCCCGCGAGGCCGTAGGCCGAGCTCCGCGCAGGGCGAAGCCCGAAGCGACCCCACGCGAGGCCGTAGGCCGAGCTCCGCGTAGGGCGAAGCCCGAAGCGTCCCACCCGCGAGGCCGTAGGCCGAGCTCCGCGTAGGGCGAAGCCCGAAGCGTCCCACCCGCGAGGCCGTAGGCCGAGCTCCGCGTAGGGCGAAGCCCGAAGCGTCCCCCTTGCCAAGCGGATACAATACGATCATCTGTGTCGCCTAAACAACCTTGGCGAGGTCGAAGACCGAGCCCAATGCGAGGCCATAGGCCGAGTTCCGCGGAGGGCGAAGCCTGGAGCGTCCCCACGCCAGCAAAAGCGAAAAGGAAAATGCGTATACGCTCCGAATCAGAATGAATTTTTGAAATCTATATAAAGATGATAACACTTGTCTTTTGAAGTACGTCTTCATTTAGTGCCAGGCCTTCGGTCACTTGGGGTATTGCATGCTCTATATTTATAATCAGTTAACAACTTTAAATCAGACTATTGTCGAAACATGTCCATTTCATAACGTTTTGAATTTTAAACTTTCGGGCGTCGCTTGATTTACAAGTGGCAAGACAAATTACATTGCACGCACACCAAATTGCAAAAGAAACAACCCAGATAAAATCATAGTTAGTTGCGCCGCCTCCAAACCTATAGGAAAAAGAAAGCCCCGCGGGCCGCTCGCGGCCCGCGCACCCACGCACCTACTAGTTAATAATATATATAGCTGCAATACCACTGACTGACTGACTGATACGTGTTTTGAGGAAACTGGAGGGTGTGGGGGTGGGGTGGGGGGTTGGTTGTATAGATTTTGGGGATGAGATGGGCGGAAAAATATAGCGGTCCCCCTGGGGGTTGTTTATCTTGGGGTCACTATGGTGAACTCTGAGATGCGTAGTCCGATTTGGATAAAATTTGAAACACATGTAAAGAATAGCATGTAATAAAAAAATTTTTTTTTGGTTTTCAAAAAAACAAAATGGCGGCCGAGTTATAAGAAAAAAAGTGGGGGGGACCAAAAAGACCCAAAAGTAGAGTACTGGTAAATCGAGTTGGGTGAGCCGTAGGGAGGGGTGCAATATGTCGTTGGAATGGGTAAATCCTCTACTTTACCCAAAAAAATGGGGGGTTAAAAAAAACAAAATGGCCGACGAGTTGTGAGCGATTGAAAAAAAGGGAGGGAAATCACGAGTGGGCAAAGCGATATTACTCCCAGATGGCAACACCGCAGAGCTTCGGCTTGTATGGGGCGGTTGTAGGTCTCGGGGAGTAGTGTTGCCAGGAAAAAAAATTTTCCCCGAAATCCGGGTAATTTACCCCACAGGACCGAAAAAGGTGGCAAATGGAAATAGGGACTTTACAAAAATTCTGGGTATGCAGTCCGATGAGGTTGGCCCACCCAAATGACATTTGGGTATTTTCATCGAAATCCGCTGGCAACACTGAGATTGGCGATTTTTTTAAAATTTTCGCCAGTTGCCAACTTTGGAGGGCAACTTTGTTAGACCAAGTTTGAGCTAGCGCAACGGTTTAAATGCAGTTTGTTGGGGAATTTAGTCTAGATAAACAGAAAAATAAGGAAATTTTTTAAAAAACAAAATGGCGGCAAGATGGGAGACAAAATTTTAAAAAGTTGAAAAGTTGGGAATTTTCAAATCGATATTACTCCCAGACGGCGCCACTTTAGAGAATCGCTATGTATGGGTCAATTGTAGGTTTTGGGGAGTAGTATTGCCAGGAAAAAGAATTTTCTAAAAAAGTCGGGTAATTTACCCCACAGGGTCCAAAAATGTGACAAATGGAAATAGGGACTTAGGGAAATTCTGGGTATGCAGTCCGATGAGCTTGGCCCACCCAAATGACATTTGGTTATTTTTATCTAAATCCACTGGCAACACTGAGATTGGCGAATTTTTTAAAATTTTCGGGAGTTGCCAACTTTGGAGGGCAACTTTGTTAGACCAAGTTCGAGGTAGCGGAACGGTTTAAATGCAGTTTGTTGGGAAATTTAGTCTAGATTAACAGAAAAATAAGGAAATTTTTTAAAAAACAAAATGGCGGCGAGGTGGGAAACAACATGGTAAAAAGTAGAAAAATTGGAAATTTTCGAAACGATATTACTCCCAGAAGGCGCCACTTTAGAAAATCGATATGTATGGGTCAGTTGTAGGTTTCGGGGCGTAGTGTTGCTATGAAAAAGAAATTTCCCAGAAATCGGGGTAATTTACCCCACAGGGTCCAAAAAAGTGACAAATGGAAATAAAGACTTTAGGGAAATTCTGAGTATGCAGTCTGGTGAGTTTAGCCCACCCAAATGACATTTGGGTATTTTCATCGAAATCCGCTGGCAACACTGGGATTGGCGAATTTTTCAAATTTTCAGGAGTTGTCAACTTTGGAGGGCAACTTTGTTAAACCAAGTTTGAGCTAGCGAAACGGTTTAAATGCAGTTTGTTTAGGGAAATTAGTCAAGATAATCAGAAAAATAAGGATATTTCAAAAAAACAAAATGGCGGCGAGATGGGAAATAAAATGTGAAAAAGTTGAAAAATTGGCAATTTTCAAAGCGATATTACTCCCAGATGGCGCAACTTTACAGAATCGGTATATATGGGGCAGTTGTAGGTTTCGGCGCGTAGTGTTGCCACGAAAAAGAATTTTACCAAAAAGTTGGGTAATTTACCCCACAGGTCCCAAAAAGGTGACAAATGGAAATACGCACTTTAGGGAAATTCTGAGTATGCAGTTTGGTGAGCTTTGGCCACCCAAATGACATTTGGGTATTTTCATCGAAATCCGCTGGCAACACTGGGATTGGCGACACTTTGAAATTTTTGGGAGTTGCCAACTTTGAAGGGCAACTTTGTTAAACCAAGTTTGAGCTAGCGAAACGGTTTAAATGCAGTTTGTTAGGGAATTTAGTCGAGATAATCAGAAAAATAAGGATATTTCAAAAAAACAAAATGGCGGAGAGAGTGGAGGGTAAAGTTGTAAAAAGTACCAAAAACAGGAATTTTCAAAACGATATTACTCTCATATGCCAACACCGCAGAGCTTCGTCTTGTATGGGCCGGTTGTAGGTCTCGGGACGTAGTATTGCCATGAAAAAGAATTTTCCCAGAAACTCTGGTAATTTACCCCACAGGTCCAAAAAAGGTGACAAATGGAAATAAGGACTTTAGGGAATTTCTGAGTATGCAGTTTGGTGAGCTTAGGTCACTTAAATGACATTTGGGTATTTTCATCGAAATCCGCTGGCAACACTGGGATTGGCGAGACTTTGAAATTTTCTCGAGATGTCAAACGCCAGGAGCAAATTTGTTAAAAAAAAATTGAGCTAGCGAAATCGTTTAAATGCAGTTTGTTGGGGAATATAGTCCAGATAGCCAGAAAAATATGGAAAGTTGGAAAATCAAAATGGCGGAGAGAGTGGAGGGTAAAGTTGTAAAAAGTATCAAAAAAAGGAATTTAAAAGCGATATTTCTCACAGACGGCGCGAATTTAGAGAATCGGTTTGTATGGGTCAGTTGTAGGTTTCGGGGCGTAGTGTTGCCATGAAAAAGAAATTTTCCCGAAATTCGGGTAATTTACCACACAGGACAAAAAAAAGTGGTAAAATGAAAATAGGAACTTTACGGAATTTCTGGGTATTCAGTTCGATGAGGACTGCTCAACCAAATGATATTTGACCATTTTCATCAAAATCGCTCGGCAACACTGGAAGTTATGAGACTTGAAAATTGTGGTCAGAGCCCCGTTTGGGCGCAAACTTTGTTAAAGAAATGGTGCGCTAGAGCAATAAAATATATGCCATCTGTTAGGTACTGTCCTGTACTAACTCATAAAAGTCTAAAGTATTTCAAAATAAAAGATGGTCGTCAAATTTTTGACATCTGAATGAATCGAAAATTTTCCCATACATTTTTCTATACAAAACGATGGAGTAATGCAGGTCCATATAAAATCGTGGTCAATGCTTAAAATAATCGATGTCAATCGACAATTATAACGAGGCCGAAGGCCGAGCACCCACCCGCGAGGCCGCAGGCCGAGCTCCGCGTAGGGCGAAGCCCGAAGCGTCCCACCCGCGAGGCCGTAGGCCGAGCTCCGCGTAGGGCGAAGCCCGAAGCGTCCCCCTTGCCAAGCGGATACAATACGATCATCTGTGTAGCCTAAACAACCTTGGCGAGGTCGAAGACCGAGCCCAATGCGAGGCCATAGGCCGAGTTCCGCGGAGGGCGAAGCCCGGAGCGTCCCCACGCCAGCAAAAGCGAAAAGGAAAATGCGTATACGCTCCGAATCAGAATGAATTTTTGAAATCTATATAAAGATGATAACACTTGTCTTTTGAAGTACGTCTTCATTTAGTGGTAGGCCTTCGGTCATTTGGGGTATTGCATGCTCTATATTTATAATCAGTTAACAACTTTAAATCAGACTATTGTCGAAACATGTCCATTTCATAACGTTTTGAATTTTAAACTTTCGGGCGTCGCTTGATTTTAAAGTGGCAGGATAAAAGGCATTTCACCACACCAAATTGCAAAAGAAACAACCCAGATAAAATTGTAGTTAGTTGCGCCGCCTCCAAACCTACATTAAAAAGGAAGCCCCGCGGGCCGCTCGCGGCCCGCGCAC
>OY735891.1:5000-7500 GCA_963506565.1 Tachystola acroxantha
ACCTAACCTAACCTAACCTAACCTAACCTAACCTAACCTAACCTAACCTAACCTAACCTAACCTAACCTAACCTAACCTAACCTAACCTAACCTAACCTAACCTAACCTAACCTAACCTAACCTAACCTAACCTAACCTAACCTAACCTAACCTAACCTAACCTAACCTAACCTAACCTAACCTAACCTAACCTAACCTAACCTAACCTAACCTAACCTAACCTAACCTAACCTAACCTAACCTAACCTAACCTAACCTAACCTAACCTAACCTAACCTAACCTAACCTAACCTAACCTAACCTAACCTAACCTAACCTAACCTAACCTAACCTAACCTAACCTAACCTAACCTAACCTAACCTAACCTAACCTAACCTAACCTAACCTAACCTAACCTAACCTAACCTAACCTAACCTAACCTAACCTAACCTAACCTAACCTAACCTAACCTAACCTAACCTAACCTAACCTAACCTAACCTAACCTAACCTAACCTAACCTAACCTAACCTAACCTAACCTAACCTAACCTAACCTAACCTAACCTAACCTAACCTAACCTAACCTAACCTAACCTAACCTAACCTAACCTAACCTAACCTAACCTAACCTAACCTAACCTAACCTAACCTAACCTAACCTAACCTAACCTAACCTAACCTAACCTAACCTAACCTAACCTAACCTAACCTAACCTAACCTAACCTAACCTAACCTAACCTAACCTAACCTAACCTAACCTAACCTAACCTAACCTAACCTAACCTAACCTAACCTAACCTAACCTAACCTAACCTAACCTAACCTAACCTAACCTAACCTAACCTAACCTAACCTAACCTAACCTAACCTAACCTAACCTAACCTAACCTAACCTAACCTAACCTAACCTAACCTAACCTAACCTAACCTAACCTAACCTAACCTAACCTAACCTAACCTAACCTAACCTAACCTAACCTAACCTAACCTAACCTAACCTAACCTAACCTAACCTAACCTAACCTAACCTAACCTAACCTAACCTAACCTAACCTAACCTAACCTAACCTAACCTAACCTAACCTAACCTAACCTAACCTAACCTAACCTAACCTAACCTAACCTAACCTAACCTAACCTAACCTAACCTAACCTAACCTAACCTAACCTAACCTAACCTAACCTAACCTAACCTAACCTAACCTAACCTAACCTAACCTAACCTAACCTAACCTAACCTAACCTAACCTAACCTAACCTAACCTAACCTAACCTAACCTAACCTAACCTAACCTAACCTAACCTAACCTAACCTAACCTAACCTAACCTAACCTAACCTAACCTAACCTAACCGTCGGCCCCCGGTCGGCCCCCGTTCGGCCCCCGGTCGGCCCCCGGTCGGCCCCCGGTCGGCCCCCGGTCGGCCCCCGGTCGGCCCCCGGTCGGCCCCCGGTCGGCCCCCGGTCGGCCCCCGGTCGGCCCCCGGTCGGCCCCCGGCCGGCCCCCACAATTTGGTACTAACTGAACTTAACTCTAAATTGGCTTATATATGTACGAGTTCGATACTGGTCTGACTACCAAAAAGTTTACTTGGCTGGTGCAGTTTTCATAGAAATCAACTCTAATACTGCGATAAAACACGTCCTAATCGTCCGAATCGCACGCGGAAAAATTTTTTCCTGTAGTGCGCAACAAGACCTACAGATCTAAATCATCGTCCGACTCGGTATCTAGACCCAATCATGTCCGGCGGCAAGATGGATCCCCCAAGTAAGAAATGCAAGAAATGCTGCTTATACGAGGGACAGGTCGTCCGACTTACGCAGAAAATAAAGGAACTGGAGGAGAATAACCGAAATTTAGCGGCCTTGGCAGCCGAATACATCGAAAGGAGTTGTCTCGGGAGCGACCCGGGACATGCAGCGGTACGGGGCTACCCTGAAGACGCGGCGGCGAGCACTTCCACGAGCGAGACACGTCCATTGAACACCGAAACGGACGGATTTACCTGCGTGGAGCCGCCGGCCTTTGGGAACTTGATCGGTGACGAGGCCGGAGAGGGGAATATGTGCGTCGACCCCCATGGGGAGACACTGGGAGCGGACTTAGCACCTCCGCCCTCAACTAACACCTCTCTCTCTGACCCCGCTACTTTTGGCCTGACACCCCGTGCGGGGTTCGCGGACCCGTGTGGGCCCCTTTCCCCCGAGAGGGAGGGCGAAGAGGGGCCCGCGGGGGATCTAGCGGCCACCGTCGAGGTGGAAGTGGAATGCGACCCTCTGCTACTGTTCCTGGGAAACTCTCCCTTATCTCCCTTGGGCTCCGCCCGGTTCTCACCTCCTACGTCCCCGTCGGCGGTGCCGCCCCCGACCCCAGACTCGGAACGAAATGAGGGGAATGGGTCGGGGGAGGCTGGGTCTGACGCGCCGAGGTCGGCGACGGGAATACTAGCATCTGTGGCTATGTTGGGACCTATGATATCCCCCCTGTCATCATCACCGAACGCGGCCCCTGC